>JAABOM020057418.1:0-15162 GCA_011800125.2 Solanum clarkiae | reverse complement strand
GCGGACTTTGTGATCCTTGATTGCAAGGTTGATTTCGAGGTGCCCATTATCTTGGGAAGACCATTTCTTGCCACTGGAAAAGCCTTAGTTGATATGTATTCGGTTCAACTTTGGTTTAGGGTAAATAATTTAGAGGTCATGTTTGATATCCACCAGTCCATGAAACACCCGAATGAGTTCAAGAGTGAGGTGTGGACCCTTGATGATTGTTGAAGAAGGATGATGACAAAGTCGAGCTGCGATGTTAAACAAGGCTCTTCTGGGAGGCAACCCAAGCAATTTTTATGATTGCTTGTCTGTTTTTAGTATGTTTAGTTATTGAAATTCTTAGGTGGAAGGTGTAAGTTTTTTTAAGCTGAAAACATTGATGCAATTGTAATATTTTGAAGATTGTTGTGTTTTTGATACTTGGTTTACAGGTGGAAATCAAAGAGTTGAAAATGTGGGAATATGACACTTGGAGCAACCTCTACGAATAGGCCTACGAATCATAGTCATCACTACAACTTGTAGTCATTCTCGTAGAGGGAAACAGTAAGTATCAAGAGTTAGCACATACACTACGAGTCAACCTTATGATTCGTAAGTTCCCCTATTTGTAAGTGGGGTTCGAGTGCCCAAATATGATTCCTAAATTTTCACAAGTGTTGGGACTACTACGAGACCGGGACCTATGAGTCGTAGATCACATTACAACTCATAGTTGGGGTCTTGTAGCCCTGATTTGCAACTTTTAAAAATGATAACCCAGTTTTCATATAAAAGGGGTTAAAATTACATTTGACCCCTAATTACATTCTCAAACCCTAAGATCGACAATTTTCCCCCAAATCCACTTCGTAATTCTCTTTTTTGGTCAAAATCCTAGCAACCCACATCATTTTTTGGCAGTGATTTTGGCAAGGTCACTATTTTCTAGGGTTCGATGTGGATTTTGATTCTCTTTGCTTGGATTAAGTTCCCTAGTCAATTGTTGTGGTTACATTTATCACTCTATTGTGGCGAGCTTATTCCTTAAATGAGTTTATGACTAGTTTAACCATGTTTGATCGATCCCATGTGGTGATTTTTGATCTAGACATGAAAACTTGGGTTTGTGTACTTCAAAAAGTTTTGATTATGATTCAAACCTTGTCTGGAATTCTTGAGTGGGTGGTTGCAAATATGAGAATTATTGACTAATAAAATGTAGTGCTTTGTTGTTGCCCAACCATTGCTCGAATTGTCTTTCGAAATGGAATTTGGATAATGTGGTTGTACTTGTATGCCATGGATTGTTGAACTTAATCGAAATCGTGTGAATGGCACTTGCTCATCTATAGCATAGTTTGTTGATAAAAAGTGCTAGTTTACATTTGAAAGTACTCTTGGTTTTGTTTGGTGTGATTTGAAATTGCCTGAAATTCTAAGGAATGATGTTTGTTCTAACTTTCCGGTTTCATAATAGGATCATTTATATGTCGGATCAAGTGTATTGCTCTTATAAGTTCCTAGTCGTGAATTGTGATTGTTTTTCTTGTGTTTGTCGTGGGAGAATGATAGGTACTACTAGTGCCATCAGTTTTCAGTTGTGAGGCACTCCTACGACTCGTATGTTCTCCTGCAAGTCATAGTGGACCCTCGTAGCAAGCACCAGTCACGTGTGGTTCCTTCATGTTCCTCAGACGAGACCCACACACGAGTCATTATACCTACTACGACTCGTAGTGAGTGTCTTGTAAATTTATTTGAAGTCTTAAAATTATTTCTGGAAGTAGGTACGAGACCAGACTATGACTCGTAGGCCATCCTACGAGTCATAACTGCACCTTGTATCTGCAATCCTGCAGCTGCATCAGTGACTTTCTGGTTTTGAATTGTTTTTGTTTTTACTTCTTGTTCTTTGTTATGTGATTGGTTAATTTGGACATCTGAACGCTCACATGGGTCATTGATTGGTTTGCAGATATAATGCCTCCAAAGGATAAAAGAGTAATCCAATCATTTCAACGGAGGTTGGTTGATGAATCCTACGGGACTGAGCAATCAAAAGGCTCTGTGGAAGTCCACAGAGTTAGGATAGATCCTGAGGCTAATGTTCCTCAAACTCGGGGCCACACTATTATGGCCTCAATAGAAGTTGAGAGTCCCTCCCAGTCTAAGGAGGAGGATAGCAGTGATGGGTCCGACAGCATCTCAGCACAAAACACCCCGACACACACTGAGACAGTTCTCAGGAGGGGTCACAAGCTCAGCAGGAGGAAGTCCAGTCATAACCCTCCAGCTAATCGCAGATGGTGTGTCCCAAGTATGAAGGAGATATATTACCAGGGATTAGAGCCCAAGGGACAGGGAAAGGCAGTGCAGCATTCCATGAAGAGTCTAGACTGAACGACTCAGGGTTGGATAAAGTGCCAGGATTGAATGAAGAGTTGGACAAACATAGGTTGCGATTGACTACAGAACAACTGGGCAAGTATGCCCCTTATGTATTCCATAAGTTTTATACGGCATGTCCTGCTACACTCTACCCGGGGTTACCGAAGAACTAGAAGCCAATCAAGTAGCCGAGGTTGCGGATGGTACCAGTCTATGGTAGGAGAGTTCCTATTTCAGAGGAGACCATTCAACGAATCCAGTTTGGGCCCACTTACAGAGTCCCTCAGTCTATCGCAGAATATGATAGACATATTGACAAGATGAGGAGAGAGATGACTGGGAAGGACATCGGTGCTTGGACAGAGCTTCTACGATGGATTGCTAGCCTGATTTATGAGGAGGGTTTCGAGCCAACATGGGTTACAAACCAAGCAGATCTATTGTGAAGGCTTACTTATCTTTCCGAGCCAAGTTTTGGTGGTCTATTATCCATTGGCGTATCCGGCCTACTTTCATGGATAATGTGATCACCTTGGAGCGGCTATGTTATTAGCCAGCATCTTAGCTAGTTATAAGATAGACTTGGCTCAGATCATCTCGAAGCAGATCCTTGAGGTAGCCGTCCAGACGAATACCTCACTGCCATTTCTTGTTTTGATTCATTGTCTATGTAGTGCAGCATATGTTCCTATTGACCTCCATCGGGATCATCATATATAGGCTACATTCATTATGAATCCTACTCTGATAAAGTCTGACGAGAACCCGATGGCCTTACCACGAGCAGCCCCTCCTATTCTAGAGTCATTCCCAGTAGAGCCTCTGACTCAGAGTGCACCTCCAGCTGCTACAAGCACCAATCCAGCTGCTACAGAGCCTATGCCAACTGTAGAGATTGAGTCCACATTATCCTCCAGTACTTTAGCACCAGCAGTAGCTACATTATAGGTTGATTCTCTTACTTCTGTTGTTACATTTCAGGCATTATTATGCAGGGTGGCTACAGCGGAGTCCAAACTTTAGGCTCTCTCTGCACAAGTTAGACCTTGGGTTGACTAAATTGTATGGGACTCAGAAGTGAGGATGAAGGCATTCACCTGCGAGTTGGTAGATGAGAGAGTTAGAGCGGTGGATGCCCGAGTAAATGCTTTCGAGGCGACAACCCAGTGGAGACTTGAGGGCGCTAGGCCTGCTGACTTGAGTTTAGTGACTGAGGAGTTAGCCAAGTTTAAGGCTTAGTTATTGCAGATGTTGGTAGCTCCTATTGCAGTCCCGGAGGTGGCAACAACGAGCGATGAGGCATTTGATTAGCTAGTTGACTGTCCCCATGTCTTTGGGAAGAGACCCCTTGAGCATAATGATGATCCAGAGTAGACTGAGAAGAGGCCAAGACTGGAGAATAACCCCATAACCGAGGTGGTGGTGCAGGAGTCTGTATTGTTGGCGGCTATTCAGAGATATCGGGAGCTGCACACCACACATGGAGAGGGTAGTTCAGGTACTGCTATGAAGGAGATGGTGCCCTAGGCCCCCACAGATTAGCCAGAGACCGGCATTTGATACACCATGATATTTGACTTCTTTTGATCCCAGTTCTTAATTTGTCATTATGGATACTTTGTTCTATTGTTAGACAATCTTTTTATTGTGTTGGTTTTTGGATGTGCTTAAACATTTTTATGTTGGATGTTATTTTTCCTTATATTGTGGATATTATTTTTTGGTTTTAATGTATGTATATAGATATTTCTATGCTATCATGTTTTGTTTTCATTCTTGTCTTTACTTTGAGGACAAAATATCCTATTTTGGTGGGGTATGGGAAGTTATGGATTAAGGTGAAGTCTGAGTAGCCTCAAGTCCATAACTTCCTCTACTTTTTCTCCCAAGGTTTTCTTGTCGTGATTCTTTTTCCTTGTGGATGTTTACTTTTCTGTTGAACCAGCATGTTTAGGTAGTGTAGATAATGTGTAAATTCGTAGTAGTGTTATTTGTTAGTATATACATAATCTTTAGATGCTTTTTAAAGTTTTGATGAAAAATTGGTACCCTCAAAAAGTTCTTTGAGATTGTAATTATTGATACATTCATGCATGTTGGGTATCTGGCAATGTTTGTTCTGATAATGTGAAGATAACCTGAGGCTTAAAGCATGACCTGTGAGTCTATACTTGATTGTAGGTGCAATGTCATGTGTGTTGTGAGCTTATTTTGCTGCATTCATGCATCTTGTATGGACTCGGAACTTACCTTAGTACTTTGAGATTGGTTTGGTGATGTAGTTGATATGAAAAGGATCTTATGCCTTTGTTCTTTGAGTGAACCCACTTTTAGCCTAAATGACCCACCAAATGAGAGAGCGAATCTCTTGTTCCAAATTTTTGAGCTTCTTATCTGCTCATTCTTTCTTGAACCTTGCTAGCTTAACATTTTTTGATGAAATACCTTGATATTGGCCTTGGTCTATCCTTGGACATGTGAACCTTAATTAAGGCTAAAAGCTGAAGTTGAGAGTGGCTACAAGTTGTGACCCTAGTTTGAGGAACAGATATTGTGTACTTCACCTCAGGCTAAAAGCCTAAGTTGAGGGTGGCCCTTATTGTGGTAAAGTAATGACAATGAGGTGGTTAGTTGGGAAATAAAGAAAGAAATGAAAAATCATGAGTTGAGTGAAGAAATAGAAAAGAAAGTGCCTTGAGTTGAGAAAAAGTAATAAGAATTGAGTTCAGAAATAAGGCACAGCTGAAAATAGGAAGAAAGCACTTGAGAAAAAGTTTGAAACATGAGAATAAGGGTCTATTTATTAAAGAAGGTTGGGTTATGAAAGAAAAAAAGTGTTGGTAAACATGATCCAAGGATAGCTTTTAGTTAGTACTTAGCTAAAATGCCATACCAAAGCCTCCTGAAAACCTATGTTACAAGCCCATAAGTCCTAAAGTGATCCAAATCCACTTCATCACCAAGCCAGAAGATGAGAATCGAGGCAAGCCTATAGTGTTAATCAGTATGCATGAATTTTAATTATGAGGGTGAGAATACTTCCTCAGTTCCTGAATTATAAATGCTTCTTGAGAAAGAGTAAGAGGGAATTCTTTTCTGTGAGGGCATTTGAAATGACCCCAAAAAGTGCCCGAAAATGTGCCTCGAAAGTGCCTGGAATCGTAATTTTCATATATCTAAAAATTTGTTCATTATTTCGAAAACCTGACTTCATATTCTTGTTTAAAGGGTCAAGTTGAGTGGGAAATAGGTCTAACCTAAATTTTACAGCAACCATATCAAAATCCAAAAATCACAAAAACACGATTTTGGAGGGTCAACTTTGAAGGGGCATATCTCTTAACACACAAAGAATTGGGCGGCCCACAACCTATCAAATTAAATCTCTTTATATTAGCTTTCCAAAGCACTTGGTTTTACCTCATTTCGATTTCGTATGATTTTCATGGAACTCATTTATTCAGAAAATGCAATTCCAGTGAGCAGTTTGTTTTGGTCCCATTTTCTCTTGACTTCGGGCCAAGACTTTTAAGTCTTGGGACAAACGGTTCCCACACTTGAAAATATATATGCTTAGGCTTATTTTACCCTCATATCATCCTAAACATTCCCCAATACACACCAAAACACTTAGCCAAATATTTATTCTCAAATTCAAGTCCCAAAACTGAAGACCAATCTTAAGGACTTCATCAAGGATTTCACTCAAGCTTCAAGTGCCTATTAAAGCCTTCTTCAAGGTTTCTCCAAAAGCTAAGGTATGTGGTGTTGAACCATTGGTTCCTTCCACCCATGGTTCCTAAGCCTCCTTTTTACTAATATTGCATGATTTAAAGTTGATTTTACATGAGGGTGTTGTATATTGAGAAATTTACTCCACAGTGATTTTAGTTCATGAAAGTATGGTTGTTTTAGCATGTTTTGAGCTCTAAATCTTGAATCTAATGTTGGATCTGATAAAGGGTTTTGATGTATATGTCTTTAGGGTATTGCAAGGTATTAACTGATGGTTTTATAATGGATTTTATTGCATGATTCATATCTAAATTTCATGATCTTTTACCCTGATTACACACTCGCCAAGTGTTTGATAAAATGTCCGGCTAGGGTTTCTTGAGGAATTATGGGTCCAATGCATATTCTATGAGTTGAATGATGTTATGATGAGTATATTATGATGAAATGATATATGTATGTGATGAACAAATGATGATAAGAAGGGAAGATATGTATATAAGGATGAAAGCAATGAATATGTGTTTGAATCATGTAAAGCACCTTTGGTATTACAAAGAAATTATTGGGCTCTTGTGTTGTTATGTTCTTGTGAATTGTTGATGACTTGTTGTATTCTTAACATAAGGTTTATGCTCTTGTCAATTGTGAAAGCCTACTAGGAGGGGTTATGAACTACATTACATGCTTTATCCTCTAGTGTAAGGCTATTTTACATATAAGGGTTATGAGCTATGTTGTACACCTTACCCTTATGTACAAATGCAATCTACTCTTTTTGAGGTTATTCTACCTCCTATCAGGTTATGTTACTCTTTGTGAGGTTATGCTACTCTCGATGAGGTTATGTTGCACTTTATGAGGTTATGCTACTTGCTATGAGGTTATGTTACTCTTTATGAGGTTACACTACTCCTTATGAAGTTATGTTATTCTTTATGAGGTCATTCTACTCCTTATAAGGTTATGTTACTCTTTATGAGATTATGCTACTCCCTATGAGGTTATGTTACTCTTTATGAGGTTATCTTACTCCTTATGAGGTTATATTACTCTTTATGAGGTTATGAACTATGATGTACTCCTTTACCCTCGTGTATGATTTGGAGTTATGAACTCATGTTATATCTCTCACCCTCTAGTATAAGGTAATTTGATAAGCTAATTATGTTATCTTAATGGGTTAAGTAAGCTATGAAAGAATGGATATTTTCAAGCATGTTTTACTACAAGCATTGTTCATGCATGTCATATTGTTATATTATGCCTATTGCATATAATTATGCATTTTGATTACATTGCCTATCTCTTGTTGCATTGCATCCCACATACATAGCACATTCCAACGTACTAAGATATACTCTATGCCTACATGATATGACTATATAGGAATCGAAGCCCCACTTGAGCATCTCCACCCACGTGGCTAGTACGGTTTCACTCAAGCTTATTGGTAAGTCCTATATTCTGGGGACATTGGTCTATGTTTCTTATGTTATGTATTAATTACTTCTTCTTTATAGCTATTTTGACTATGACGGTAAGCCTGGTTGCTTTGTCTTAGCCCCCGCTAAGTAATGTTTAGAGGTGTTGTTGGATAAATTATGTATTACGTTTGAGCTTTAACTCATATATGTTATTTAAGTATTAAACTCTCTCTTCCTCTCTTAGTCCCATTTCCCCTTGTTCATGTTTCTTATGATATTTTATATTGCTTTCGCGACCAAGGATGTGTAATGATATGGTATGACGCTTGTTTGCGGTTCTTTGGGTTCCCCCATTCGCTAGTCATGTCTAGCCCCTAGGATTGAATCCTTTATTCTTGAGTCAATCCCAATTGTGAATGGGTTCCTCAAGGTGTTTCCTAATGATTTGTCGGGAGTCCCTCCTGATAGAGAGATTGACTTCGGGACTGATGTTCTTCCCGAGACTAAACCCATTTCAATTCCACCTTATAGAATGGCCCCCGCAAAGCTGAAAGAATTGAAATAACAATTGAAAGTCTTGTTAGAGAAAGGTTTCATAAAGCCTAGTGTCTCTCCTTGGGGTGCTCCTATCCTAATCGTGCGTAAGAAAGATGGGACTCTCAAAATGTGCATAGACTACCGACAACTAAACAAGGTTACCATAAAGAATAAGTATCCACTCGCAAAATAGATGATCTGTGTGACCAACTTCAGGGTGCTATTTGCTTCTCCAAGATAGACCTCAGATCGAGTTACCATCAGTTGAAGGTGATAGAAAGTGATATTCCAAAGGCAACTTTTAGGACATGGTATGGCCATTTTGAGTTCTTAGTCATGTCCTTCGGGTTAACAAATGCACCAGCAGTTTTCATGGATTTGATGAATAGGGTATTCAAACTGTATCTTGATACATTCGTGATTGTGTTTATTGATAATATTCTGGTGTATGAAAGAGATGAAGAGGAGCATGCTAATCATCATAGATTAGTTTTGCAAATGCTCAAAGACCATGAGTTGTATGTGAAATTCTCAAAGTATGAGTTTTAGCTCAAGTCTGTGGCTTTCCTAGGCCATGTTGTTTAGGGATATGGTATTAAGGTAGATACTCAGAAAATTGAAGCGGTTAAGAACTTGCCTAGACCAACTTTTTCGATGCAAATAAGAAGTTTCTTGGCTTTGGCAGGATACTATCATAGATTTGTTGAGGGTTTCTCTTCCTTATCAGCACCATTGACTAGCTAACTCAGAAGAAGGACAAATTTCAATGGTCAGAAGAATGTGAAAAGAGTTTCCAAGAGTTGAAGACTAGATTGACTACAACACCAGTTTTGACTTTTCCAGATGGAATAGGAGACTTCATGATCTACCATGATGCATCCAGAGTTTGACTAGGTTATGTGTTGATGCAGAGGGGGAAGGTGATAGCCTACGCTTCCAGACAACTTAAGATCCATGAGAAGAATTATCCGACTTATGATCTCGAGTTAGCAGCGGTGGTATTCGCACTTAAGATATGGCATCACCATTTTTGTTAAGTGCATGTGGACATGTTCAATGACCATAAGAGCTTATAATACGTGTTCAGTTAGAAGGAGCTCAACCTGTGGTAGAGGAGATGGTTGGAGTTGCTCAAGGATTTTGATATGAGCATCCTCCACTACCCAGATAAGGCTAATATTATTGTTGATGCTCTTAGCAGGTTGTTTATGGGTAGCACTGCCCATGTGGAGGAAGGGAAGAGAGAATTGGCTAAGGAATTTCATAGATTAGCTCGACAGGGAGTGCAACTTCAGGAGAACAATGAAGGCGGGGTCAATGTTTAGAATGGGTCTGCTTCATCCCTAGTTTCAGAAGTAAAGGGAAAGCAAGACCAAGATCCTATCTTGTTCCAATTGAAAGAAGCGGTTTACAAGCTGAAGGTGATGGTTTTTCTCCAAAAAAGGAGATGAGGTGTTGAGATATCAAGGTAGACTGTGTATACTTGACATTGATGGTGTTCGATAGAGGATCATCGCTGAAGCTCATAGTTTCAGATATTCTATCCATCCTGGTTCCACCAAGATGTACCATGACTTGAGAGAAGTATATTGGTGGAATGGAATGAAGAGGGACATTGTGAAATTCATCTCTAAGTGTCCCAATTGTCAACAGGTTAAAGTCGAGCATCAAAGCCCGTGTTGCTTAGCGTAGAACTTTGATATTCCAGGATGGAAGTGCGAGATGATCAACATGGATTTCATCACCAATTTACCAAGATCTCAAAAGCAGCATGATTTGATATGGGTGATTGTGGATAGGATGACTAAATCAGCACACTTTTTTGCAGTCAAGACAACTAATACGACTGAGGAGTATTCCCCACTATACATTTGAGAGATTGTGAGGTTACATGGGGTTCCTTTGTCCATCATCTCGGACAGATGAGCTCAATTCACCTATAAATTTTGGAGGTCTTTCCAAAAAGGATTGGGTATGAAGGTACATCTGAGCACAACTTTTCACCCGTACACAGATGGATAGGTAGAGTGTACCATTCAAACTTTGAAAGATATGTTAAGAGATTGCATCATCGACTTCAAGGGTAATTGGGATGATCATTTTTCATTGATTGAATTTGGATACATCGATTAAATTTGCATACAATAATAGTTACCATGCCAGCATTCAAATGGCCCCTTATGAGACATTGTATGAGAGGAGGTATAGATTATCGATTGGCTGGTTTAAAGTTAGCGAGGCTGAGTTGATTGAAACTGATCTTGTCCACCAGTCAATGGAGAAGGTGAACGTCATCAGAGAAAGGTTGAAGATAGTGCAGAGTCACCAGTAGTCTTATACGGATATGAGGAGAAGAGACTTGGAGTTTGAGGTGGATGATTGGGTATACTTGAAGGTGTCACCCATGAAGGGTGTCATGAGGTTTGGAAAGAAGATGAAGTTGATTCCATGCTATATCGGACCATACCAGATTGTGAGGAGGATTGGGAAGGTTGCTTATGAGCTAGACTTGCCTTCCAAGCTAGATGGAGTTCATCCGTTATTTTTGGGAGATCCTGCCTTAGCGATTCCCTTTGAGAGTACTGGGGTAATGGATAGCTTGTCCTATAAGGAAATTCCTGTCTAAATCATTGATCGAGAAGTTCATAAGCTCAGGAACAAAGAGACAACCTTTGTCAAGGTTCTATGGAGGAACCAATTTGTTGAAGAAGCTATGTGAGAAGCTAAGGAAGAGAAAAAACTCAAATACCCACACCTGTTCATGCCGAATGATGATGATGTCGAAGGTAATGTCCCTATTCTTAATGCTATTGAAGTTCCTTTATTGAATTGATGTACTAATTCCATTCTTTATTCTATGATATAAATGCAGAAAATGATAGATAGATGAGAGTTCGAGGGTTCCCAAGTGAGGAATGAGATGAGTTTTGAGGTTACTCGTGCTCTTATTCTTTTTTCTATCTTCATTCGAGGATGAATGATTCCAATGGGATATAATGTAACACCCCGTAAAATTATCAAAAATTCCCTAAAACATAATTGTGTGCACAATGCGTCTTTCAAAGCTCTGATGGGAAATTCGAGATCGAATTTGCGATCAGCATTGAAAATCTAGTGGGAAAATGTTCTCGACCCGATTTAAGAGCAATCAGGTAGAAAAATAATTTTCACTAATTGATGCAAAAACAATGTCGATCCATGCCCATGGCGCGACACGGAGGAGGCGCGGACTTACACTTTGTATTTTTTTTAAAATATTTTCAACGAGAATTCAAAATTCTGAAAAAATGCAAAAATGTACTGGTCTACGCCCCTGGCGCGTCATGGACCCAATTGTACAAGTTTTCAAAATTTTTCTTTTAATTCGGGAAGGGCCTTTTGGTCATTCCCCACCCTATCCTAAGTCCAAAAACGTGTTTTAAAGGTCGTTTATATTGATTGAGTGTTCCAAAAACCGAATTTATCTTTAAGTTCTATGTAAGACATCTTGGAGAGAGGAGACAGAAAGCTCTGAGGGTGAGAGTTTGAGTTCAAGTTCTTGAAGAAAAGTCGGTAATTAGTCATCCCAAGTATGTAAAGGCTACCCAAAATATGGGGTTGCTCACCCATGTGCCCCTTTGAATGTAGTAGGTTGATAGATGAAGTCTATGAGTCCTGTTTGATAAAGTATTGCATGTTATCTTGAAAATTTCTGTTAAATTACATATACTTTCTTAAAATTGATGATCATCTCAATTTTCATTACTTAATTGATTATTTGATCTACTGTATCAATTATATATGTGCAATTGTTAAAGTATCCATGAATGAAGTTAGAGGTCGATGTCTAGAGCCCGGATTACATATGTAGGCATGATTGATGTGGTCTAGGTATTGATTTGGGTTAGTACTGATGATAATGTTGCTTGAATTGATGGAATATGAGTCCCTTAGAGTCTTTAAGGAATCACACTTGAGTTTTAAAGAGTGATCATGGTACTCACGAGTTGAGAGATGATGAGATGAGATGATGCCCTTGTCCAAAAGAGACTAAACAATGAGAAAATTTTGATGTTGATGTTTATGAGCATATTGAGTCCTAGGAGGAGTATTGAGCACTGAAAATGAGTAAGAGTGTATCCTACTCACACTCATTAGCTATATTGCCAGCATAGCAAAGGATTGCACCGTGAGAACGGATGTTTCCTTAGTTCTAAAAGAGGACTTGAAGTTATTATATACCCCTGATATACGCCCTTTCACCCCAGTAAGTTACTGGGTGGATGTTATAATGACATCGCTTCATTGTACCATCACCGTCTCATAGGATTAGCAGCCCAATTGTTGATGTTCAAAGCTTATTGATTTCAGATCTTGGAGAGTCCTCCTCTGCATTCGGAGGATGGTCATTTCTCTAGATTTATTGAGTTATTTTTCCTTGATTGTGGTAGCCATGGGCTGTCATGGTATCATCTTAGAGAGTAGTTATAGAGGCTTCATAGACATAGACGAATGACGTTGATCTTGTTGTTCCTTTCCCCCTTCGTTCTACTTTTAAATGAAGTTGTTTCCTTAATCTTGTTTCTTATGATGGATGTTGATATTGAGTCTGATAGCTCACTGATAGTTAGAATATTCTTATCTTCCGCAAATGAATTTATTGCATGAACACGATGACTCTAGGTGGTTTGCTTGGGGCTAGCATTAGTCTCCGAGTGTCAGTTACGCCTAGGGTACCCTCCCGGGGCGTGGCAGCATGAGCATTTATTTGGTATAGATGAAAACTTCTTTTTGACCAATACTCTAACTAAACCTTTCCCTTTCTCTAAATTAATTTGAATTACTTATTTAACGCAACAGTATTTTACTTCATGAAAATTTATGTACATTTTGTACTCTGAAGTTTATAAATATAATTATTACTTTCATTTATAGAAACGAATCAAAGAATTGTATGTGATGTCTTATTTCTCCTATTATGTAGTTAATTTTTTGTTTACTATAAATAACATGATAACATTATTTATTTAAATATCTTTGGCCGTAATGTTTCTCTCTCTTTTGTTAACTTATTTATTTATTTCTTTTTTCTTTAAATGTTCACCTTCATAACTCATATCTAAATATCTATTCCATTGTTACTTTTAATATAAACTCTCATGCTTTTAGTATTCATACTTTCAAATATTTAATTTAAAATTTTAAAATGTCTTTTGATATTCCTCTACTTTATCTATATAAACTGTATTTATAATTTCATGAGAAGACTCTCTACCCGAGGTTATCCATTTCATTTTACAATTAAAGTAGTAAAACACTTGGATCATTATTGTAATATTTGTGATACGCCCCAAAAACATGATTTGGAACTATCCATAATCATAATTTTTATATATCTCAAACTCCATGCGTGATATCAAAATTTGGCTTCATATTCTTCATCAAGGGGAAAAATTGAGTGGGGGATGGGTATAACCTCGATTTTAGAAGACCCGTGGCGAAAAATGATTTTGGCCAAAATTTTTTAAACTAGTAAGGGTCCATGATACCTCCGCAACGCGGACCAGTCGCGGAGGTGTGTTTGCACTTCCTTAATTTTTCTCTTTCGGCCTAAGACATTAGGGCCTTGGCACCATGCCCATTTATTTGTAAAAATATCTATATTTAGCCATTTTTCAACACTATATCACTCAAGACACCTTCAAAACCCTCTGTAAGACTTAACGAAATATTTAATCCAAATTCAAGTATCCCAAGCTTGATTCTGGATCTAAGAACTCCATTCAAGCTTCAAGTCTCCTTCAAGTCTATACCAAGGAATCCCCAAATTTAGGTATGTGGGTTTCATCTATTGGATCCTTTCATCCATGGAGCCCAACCTTCAATTTTTATGAAAATTGCATGTTTTTCAGTTGTATTATCTATGGGTATCTTCTATTATGGAATATGAGTATAAATTATGTTGAGTTTTATGAAATGTTTATTTATTATACATGACTATCGATTTCAAGCTTGTACTATGAAACAATAACAAACAACACCAACAACATACCCAGTACAATCCCACAAGTGGGGTCTGGGGAGGGTAGAGTATACGCATACCTTATCACTACCTCATAGAAATAGAGAGGTTGTTTCTTGTGGACCCTCATCTCAAAACCCATAAAAGCTTGTACTATGAAAGGGTTTGTCTATTGAGACTATAGATGTTTTGAGTTATGAAACTACGATTTATCATGAGATTTGATTATGGTCTTTAAGATATCTTACATGAGGGTTTTACTATGTGTTGGTGGGTTGATTTACCTTGAGTTTTCTCATATTATTTCAATCTTGAATTGTATAATTTTGAACTAACATTGCACAGCCACCAAGTTTTTGAAAAAATGTCTTGATAAGGATTCTCAAGTTATTGATGAACTACTACATGGTTTACTGGTTTATAAGTGATGTGACTTTATGATAAAGAAGGGATTGTATATATGTATTGAATTCATGAAGATATCTTTCATTTTACAAGTTACACAAGTTATCTCATGTTATCAAGTTATCATATTTGGTTTACCTTGGTGAGTAGACCACACCTTGTCAAGGGGGTGTCAAGCCTCAGTCACCTTGTCAAGGGGGTTTCAAGCCTTAGTCACCTTGTCGAGGGGGTGTCATGCCTCATTCACCTTATCGAGGGGGTGTCAATCCTCGTTCACCTTGTCAAGGGTGTGCCATGCCTAGGTCACCTTGTCGAGGGGGTGTCATGCCTCGATCACCTTGTCGAGGGGTTGTCATGCCTCAGTCACCCTGTCAAGGGGGTCTCATGCCTTGGTCACCTTGTCGAGGGGGTGTCATGCCTCGGATTCCAAGTTCTAGTGCACTCGGCTTATGTCGGTTAAGGTCCCTTCCCATACGTATATTACGTTCTATGCAAGTTGAATGTTTTACAAGCATGTTTTACTTCAAGCATTGACCATGCATGCCATATTGAGATGTCACGACCCAAACCCCGGGCCATGACTAGTGCCGATTAGGCACTTAGACCATTATTAAATTCCAATACTACATACTAAAGTCCAATAATTCTACCGAAATTTCGGCAGAGTTTCCTTTGTAATACGGACTAACCGCACCTGCA
>JAABOM020057417.1:0-15163 GCA_011800125.2 Solanum clarkiae | reverse complement strand
CTACTACTATTTTTTTTCTTTTCTCACCGATTCAATCAAAATATCTGTAAAAATAGCACTGGACATTTTTCAATAGGAAAATAATGATATTTTAGTAGTGCCTTCGTCTCAAGTTATATTGAACAATTTAAATTTCTAGAGTCAACCAAGTTTTTCTTTGATTGAATTGAAATTTCATTTTATGACTTCTAAATATTTTAAATAGTTAATTATTGTGATTTACAGAATTTTTTATGTAGTTTTCAAATATATAAATTTTGCGTAAAAAAATATAAAGCTTCTATGCCTCAATTTACGATCAAAATTTAGCAGATTGAATCTTGAATCAATGATACTACATAACTTGGAAAGAAGGAAATATTCAAAATTACTGTATATTCATTGTTTTATTTTTGTAGGTGAAGCTGTTAAAAGAAGAGTGTGGGTATGATGAAGTTTTTAATAATCGTATAGGGACAGACTATGATGATGCATTAACCAATTAAATTAGGCTTCGTACATTTTTTCCTATCTTGTAAAGTATTTGGTACTACTAAACCCTTTTTCCCTTAATTACTGTGGACTACTTTTTTAGAGAGAGATTATTACTTATAATCCAAAATAATAATAATATTTCTTATAGATATTTTCCAGATGGAATTGATGTGTATTTTGATAATGTTGGTGGTAAAATGCTTGAGGCTATTCTTAATCACGTCAATCACGGAGCTCGCATTGTACTTTGTGGGATGATATCTGAGTATAATAAGGTATTTTTATATGTTATTATAATTATCTAGTATTCGAAATTAATGATCTGATTTCGTTTCGTTCTTTAACTCTTTAAATTATTTGAATATTTTTTAAAAATTGTATTTTGTAGATTTGGACAAAAAGAGAAGGAGTCAGGAATTTGTTGAACTTGGTGGGGAAAGAAGTTATAATGAAAGGATTTATAGTGAGTTCCTATTATGATCACTTTGAGGAATTTGTAAAGGGGATGAAAATTCACTTAAAGGAAGGTAAAATAAAGTCCAAGCACAAAATCTGTAATGGTATTGAGAGCTTTTTGGAGAGTTTAGCATCTTTATTCTCTAGCTCTAATGTTGGAAAAGTAATTCTTCAAGTTACTTCTTAAAAATAATTCCCTATTATCCTCCAAATAATTAAACAAGCAAAAATAGACTATATATGTATCTATTTACGCTCGTTAACTTTGTTAATTTGTAATTTTCTTTCATGAAAATGATGCATTATGTCTATAAGAGGAGGTACATATATAAAAATTGTTGATTATGTTTGTGATGGATTAAATGCATAGATCAATGTTTGTGACTCTCATGCTCGAGCCTACACCCCTGATGAGACCAACACTCGAAAATCATTTATATCCCAAAGAGAATCACTTGGCATGGCTATCATATATAGTGGAAGTTATAAATCATAGAAATGGGCAAGAATTTAATAAACTGCAAAACTCAACTAAAGTCACAATAAAGTTAAGCCATCTTAAAGTTGTCTCAAGGGTAAACTGAAAAGATAAATTAAAGCACTGCACAACTTAATCTATGAAGCCTCTAAATACTGACTCTCAATCAAATACTGCGATAGGTCAACGACAACCTCAAAAAAAAAACATCAGTAGTAATAAGGACATGAATATGCCTCGGACTACAAAGAGGTCTCATCAATAGCTGAGTGGGAAAAGCTGGATCTTCAACATGTGCACCTGTTGAGGATCTTTATCACCTGTGTCTACATAATAAAAGGATGCGGGTTAAAATGACATCAGTACATGAAATGTACAAGTATGTTTAAATGGCCAAAAAGAACTTAGGATAAGATGCTCAACTCAAAGTCTTAACTCAAAATAACTCAGCAACAAAAGTAATGTAATGTAAATGAAATATTTGAAATTAATGCATAATCAAATATAACTCAAAATATAAAAATAATATATTTTAACTTGGAAAATTTGTCTAACCAACAACCATCACTATGAGCTTCTTGATGATACATCATCTTATCCATGTTGCTAGAGCCATTCAATACCTTGGCAGCATAAGGGACAAACTTAACTTATGGATCCATCTAATAGTCCTTCTCAGAGGCAAGTAAAGAGCCATATAAATATTGGTAAGATCTCATCCTGCGCTGGTTACGTAATTTATGAGTTCGAATTGTTATTACTCTTGTACATATCGATGCACAATAAGAGTGAAATTACTCAAATGCTCATTTGATATTTTGGGACTTGCTGATGTGTTGGTGTGCTCCTAGCCTGATAACTTATCAGGTCCCTCAAATAAAAACAATCAAGAACTCAAAACAGAAATAACAGCAGAAGATAAACACAATGATTTTACGTGGAGAAACTCCTTGCTCAAGGGAGGAACAACCACGACCTGTCACTATAGGATTTACTAACCAAATCCACTAAGAGCAAAGTAAAGAAATACAACACATACGTCATTTCTCCACTTTCCCTTACAACACAGACAACTTGTACAGCTAGCATAAGTAATGAGCACTCCACAAGGTCTGTTTCAGTCTAAGTTACGACACTTGAGTAGTTAGACTAAAACACACACACACACCATAGGACCACACCACTGTCTACGAGGTGTGCTTCCACACACTAATTGACCAGAAAGGAAATTGATTACTTACCTTCTTAGCTGAGGAGTAATCTTACATTGAGTAACACAATACACTCACACAAGACACGAGAACTACAGACCTAGCATATCAGGTTCCTTGTCTGGGTTTGTTGTAGTCTTGCACAAGAAGCCAAGGAGAAGCTTTTTCAACTCGAGAATCTTCAGATTGAAATATGCTTAAAAAGCTTATGTTGAAACCCTAGACTTCTTTCTTTTATGATGTTGTGGGTACAATTTATGGACCATTGGTCCTTTAGTACAAGTTTGAAAGACTCTCACCAACCAAAGCAGCTTTATAAGTTATTCTCCACTATTTGGTTTAGCACGAATACCTGATGTTTTATCTGTTCCTTGGTACGGTTTGTTAATCATCACCACACTTAAGACATACTAATGTTTTATGTTGTTATGGGTACAGCTTATGAACCATAGGTCCTTCGGTAAAATTCTGAAAGACTTCTCACCAACCACAGCAGCTTTACAGGCTATTCTCCATAACTTGATTTAGCATGGAAGCCTGATGTCTTGCCTGGTCCTCAGTAGAGTTTGTTACTCATCAAAACAATAAGACATATTGATGTTTATGTACTTAATAATTTCCCCTTTTTTTGATAATGGAAAACTTTACCTCAACCTATGATCAGTCCCCCCCCCCCCCCCCCCCCCCGAAATTGTGCTTGTCTTTCCCTTGTCTATCCAAAACATATTCCCCCTGTATCGATCATATCAGCATCTTCCCCCTAAATTCATGATCATCTCTTCCCTCTTTTGGCATCATTAAAAGGAAAATAGTAAATTGAGATAGGATCACAATCAGAAAATATTAGGTATAGGGTAAAGCACAATTAAAGCAATTACATAGAAAAGAAGGAACAGAGATCAGATTAGATATGCAAAAAGAAAACCAAAGCTATACCATGTTACATTCCATTCATAATCACCATTTCAAAAACATGAAATGCCCAGGACCGGGCCAAAACATCTAGCAAGAACAAGCTTTTCAGAAGAGAAAAATAAACTGCAACCATTACAGGAGAGAACATGGGCTAGAGACCTAGAGAACAGGGGGAACAATTATGGGCAAAGGAACCTAGGAATGAGAGGGCATGATAGCCAGAGATTCAATTAGCTTGGCCATGCTCACACTGTGAGCCTATAGAAGCTGCTGGGTGAGGAACTTCACCTCCTTGGTCAACTAGGCATTTACCTCCCTCAGCTATGTCACCTCAGCAGCACTAGGTCCTTCTATAGTTGCTTTGACCAACTCAACATGCATCATAACAAGTTCAGCATCTTTGGTTGCTAATGCTTCAGTCAGTTCCTTTACTTGAGCTTTTAAGGCTTTATTCTGCTCAACTAAACCAGACATGGGAGAATTTTTTGCCACTGGCCTTCAGCTCACCAATCTCACATTCAGAGAGAGTGTTGAAGGAGAATGATTCCTTCAAGGTCCCCGTGGCACCTCTACCTAATTCAATTCCATAGTGCTCAAACACCCGGTTGAGTAGGTAGTTATATGCAAGCCCATGTTTTCCCTCTGCCATATTGTATACCTTGGTCATGTGTACCACCATGATCAGTGGAAGATTTATTTTGACCAAGGTACTCAATTTTTCCATTAAGTACAAGTCAAGCATTGTAGCAATTGTTCTCTTTTCAGAAGGAGGGAGAAGCACTTTGTTAACAAATTCAAAGTACAGCTAATACTGACCCTTAAGGACCTTTTTGGCGACAGCAGAAGAGGCCAAGTTCCTCAGTTTCCCATCCTCAACTAAAAGCTCCTTTGAAGGAGATTTGTCAGCCACAGTTCTTATCCCTTCAGCCTTAACCTATAATATCCCCTAGCAATTTTTCATCTACCCTGAATGAAGAATCCCTAACCCTGGTCATGAAGCTTCCATCTGATTGTATTTTAAGATTGATATAAAATTTCTTCACTTCCCACTCATGCAAGTAAGGAACAGGCCAATCAAATAAGTGACCCCAACCTTGTACTTCCACTGCATCTACCAACTCCCCTATGCTTGGGCTATCCATAGCAGCAGGCTCAAATACTCGACCATTTAACACATTTTGGTGTTGTAACAAACTCAACCTTTGATCCTTTGTAAGACTTTTATCAGTTTTTGAGAACCTGGTCCCCTAGTGGAAATAGACTCTCTCCCTTTTCCTTTGGCAATTTCTTTCTTTTGAGCCTTAGGAACAGATTCTCTTACTTCATCAGCTTCTTCCTCAGAATAAGTCCGATCAATGTCTTCATCCTCTCCAATGTTTACTACATGGTCCATGTCAGGTTCAACAACAGTGGTTTTTCTCAATCTCTTCTTAGAGATGTGTTTTTGTTTGCTAGCTTTCATAGCATATCCCAATAGTTTCTTTTCAGTACCCTAGTTGTGTAACTTCGGACGACCACACTGCTCTTCCCTTCACCATTCTTTCCTTTCCCTTTGTCCTATCTAACTTGGTCCCTGGTAGAGACAGGTTCAGAGTAGACACTGAACCTTTTGATTCTATAGGATGATGGCCTACTATCTTCCTCATCATCGTCCTTTTGTACGTTCTCCTCTGATTCAGCAATATTTACTGGTCGAATATCACTTGCCAGAGTCTCATCATAAATAAGTTTTCCCAAGGGCAGAGTAAGATCGAGGGAGATGGGTTCCTCCCTAGTACTTTGATAACCATCTTTCAAATCTAGAAGATTTCTAGCCACCCACTCAAGTCCATTAGCTAGAATGTTAGAATTAGTCCACTTTTCTTCTGGAATCTCTCCATAAAAATATTTTTTCTGGGAGAGAGGATGATGTATGACCTAGTGGCATTCCCTTGATTTTCCTTAGTACTGAGAGATGGTTCTATAGGGTTTTTATTGGGAAAGAGACTAGGTGTTTCGGACTCTAATGGTGCAAACATGGTAGGTGGAGTAGCAGTGGGAGAGGAAGGAGAAGGTTTGAGAAACAAAGGGTTACAATTTGCAAGTTTTGTGGACTCGTGAATAGGAGTAGGAGGAGAAGTGTTGATATTTAGAGAGTTACTGGTGTCGAGTTCAACATTGGCCTGTGAGAGAGAATTTTCCTGACTTCCAGACATAGTGAGACAAAGTTTTTTGACACTTGGAAATTAAAAGAACAGGAAGTATTTGAGAGGGTTTCTGATCAGATGAGGAACCAAGAAGTGGGAGTTTAATCATTAAAAAGAAAAAGGTAACAGAGGCGTCTGGTCCCTGATCGGTTGTGACTCTTCGGGGACAGGTATGAGATAATGTCGATTCAGGGAAAAGATGACTCGACATGATGGGTCTTGAACATCACATTAATGAAGCAAGATATTATAATCAGAATACAAACATGGTGATATACCTAGTCCCTATGTGATTCTTCTCCAGTTCTTTTCCTTTATCCCTATGAGATTATCGATTTTCTACCTACACAAATAAAACTAATATTTAATAAATTGTGAGTAGAACCTCAAATAACTGATGAACACGTTTTAGCTATAAAGAGATAGGTCCAAAGAGAGACTTGGTACCCATATCACCTGTCTTAATCCTAGGCAATGCAAAGCCTCGTACATAGATATACTTCCTCTAATCCCTCACATTTTCATATGACCAGCATCAAGGCTGTCAACACTGCCTCCTTTATTGACGAATTTATAACCATGTAATTTGCCTGATGGGATTCTAACTTCATATTCTTTATTACTGTTTTGAGAGACACTGAGAACACTATAATGAAGCCCTTCAGCATTGTCACAGATCATGTCTTTTCTATGCCCATGATTCAATCCTATAGATCACCATAAAAATAACACTTTCTTCTTCAAAACCTTCAACGTAAGGAAGTTTTTATTCCTTCCATTCAAGTGCTTTGAGCATCCACCTTCCTTATATCAGCACTGACTGCTTATTTTGGACTATTCTTGCAGGAGATTAAAAGTTTGTTTTGGGAACCCATTTCAGTCTGAGCTCCCAATAGGCAGACAAATTCCTAATTACAAACTTCCTAGTCTAGAGAGGCAGAGGTCGAGTCCTTCGCATAGGCTTAAGACCTGGTCCCTCTTTCACTTCTTTCTTCTCAAGTTGAGACGACTTCTAATTGTTTAAAGTTCTCCTCAAAGTTCACACTTTTCTTTTAAATTGTCATTTCTACCGCAGTGCACACATAGGAGATAGTCTGTAACAGACATATATTTACTATGTGGGTTGTAGGGAGGATCAATCTTGTTAACATGTCCCAGCCCCCTTTTTTCAGAACTCCAACTACAGGACATCTCTCCTAGAAGTTTGGATGAAGCAGTCCACTTCATAGACTATTTCAAATCTTCCTTAACTTTTATCAAGTCCTTCTCAATTACAGAGTTTCTTTCCAAGTCCAAGTTTAACTCATCCTCCTTCAGCTTCTCTTCCAAAATGGTTCATTTTCACTGATCTTTCTTTTCAATTTAGGATAAAATTTACTTTCAGCTTCCATAAGTTTCAGTAGCTCCCTCTTATCGTTTCAATAGTCATAATCTTGACCTCAAGATCACAATCTTTTCATCCTGTGACTCGTGTACACTATTTCTTAGCAAGTCCTTCTCAGTGGTCATTTCATAGATGGAGTCAATAAGAACACATGTTAGTTTCTTCAACTTTCTAGTAGAGTAAAGATCCAAATTATCTTTAAGGTCTAGTAGTGTTACCTCTTCATCATCATCTAACTGAGCCAATGCAAAGAGGCCATCATAGAATTCATCGTCATCTTTTACTGCAAGCATGGAAGAGTCTTCAGGTTGTTCTTTCTCTTCAGAGTCGCTAGAGGAATTTCTCTAGACTCCTAGTTCCTTTATCATTATCTTGACTGCAACTACCTTCTTCTTGTATTTGTCAGGTACATGTTCCTTCCTTCTGTCCTTCCCAGCTCTCTGTCCTTCTTTGTAGTCATCTTTTCTATGTGGACATTCTCTGATGAAGTGTCCAGGTTTTCCATAACCATGACATAGATCAGTGACACCATATGCTCTTCCTGTATTTCCCTGCTTAGTTAAGCCATGACTTTGTCTAATGAATTTTTTAAATCTCTTAGTAAGATAGGTCATATCAACACCATCATTCTCCTCATCACTTTGAACAGTCTTTAATGCCAGTGATTTATCCTTTTTCCCATCTATTTTTGCTATATCCTGCTTTTTATTCAGCTCATGTGTATGAAGTATACCAACGAGAACATCCATCCTCAAGGTTTTCAGGTCCTTTGACTCAGTAATATCATCTACTTTGCTCTCCCAGGACTTGGGAAGAACTCTCAGAATCTTATGAACCTGTTTGCTCTGACCGATGGGCTCTCCCAGACACTTAAGTTCATTGGTTATTCCAGAGAATCTGGTCTCTATTTCTTGTATGGTCTCTCCTTCATGCATGATGAAATCTTCATATTAAGATGTCGGCATATCCACTTTGGACTCTATTACCTGTTCAGTTCCTTTATGTGCATTTTTCAGTTAGTCCCATATTTCTTTTGCAAACTCACAAGATGAGATCTGGTTGTATTCCTTTGCTCCTATGCCACACACAATCAATTTTTTTGCTTTGTAGTTTTTCTTTATTTTCTTCCTATCCGCTTTTGAGTATTGTTGTTTGGTTTTTAGAACGGGTTTGGTGGTGTCTCCTTCTTTCACCTCCATCATAAGAACATAGGGATCATCTAGAACAATGTCCCAGAGTTCACTGTCTTCAGCTATCAAAAAATCATACATCCTACTTTTCCACACCTATAGTATTTGCGATTAAACCTTGGTGACCTAGTAGATCCTTGTCCTTCCTCTAGGTTGAGTGGAGCAACCTTTTTTATTACAGAAAATCTCAAGGTGTGAGCCTGTTAGAGATCCCTGCTCTGATACAAATTGATATGTTGGCGTGCTACTAGCTTGATAACTTATCACGTCCCTCAAAGAACAATAATCAAGAACTCAAAAAATAACAGTAAAAAGTAAAAACACAATGATTTTTACGTTGGAAAACTCCTTACTCAAGGGAGAAACAACCATAACATGTCACCATAGGATTTACCAACCAAATCCACTAAGAGCAACATAAAGAGATACAATGCACATGCTATTTCTCCACTTTCCCTTACAACACAGACAACTTGTAGAGCTAGCACAAGTAATGAGCACACCACAAGGTCTATTTCAGTCTAACCTACGACACTTGAGTAGTTAGACTAAAACACACACACATCGTAAGACCACACCACTGTTTACGAGGTGTGCTTCCACACACTAATCGACTAGAAAGGAAACTGATTACTTACCTTCTTAGTTGAGGAGTAATCTTATACTGAGTAACATAATACACTCATATAAGATAGAGAACTACAGACCTAGCCTATCAGGTCCCTTGTCTGGGTTTGTTGTATTCTTGCACAAGAAGCCAAGGAGAAGTTTTTTCAACTCGAGAATCTTCAGTTTGAAATATGCTTGAAAAAACTTATGTTGAAACCTTGGACTTCTTTCTTTTATGTTGTTGTGAGTACAGATTATGGACCGTTGGTCCTTCAGTATAATTTTGGAAGACTTCTCACCAACCAAAACAACTTTACAGGTTGTTCTCCACCACTTGGTTTAGCATGAATACCTGATGTCTTATCTGGTCCTTGGTACGGTTTGTTAGTCATCACCATGCTTAAGACATACTGATGTTTTATGCTATTATAACTACAGCTTATGAACCATTGGTCCTTCAGTATAAGTCTGAAATACTTCTCACCAACCACAGTAGCTTTACAGGTTATTCTCCACAACTTGATTTAGCATGGAAGCATGATGTCTTACCTGGTCCTCGATAGAGTTTGTTAATCATCAAAACAATAAGACATACTGATGTTTATGTACTTAACATTAGCCCAACTTTAACTTTTCTCAACTTATCACTTCCATAAAAGAATAGAGTCTCCATTCAATGAATACATAAAGCTATAGTTTATTTCTCAATGCAATTTCATAATAACTATTTAGAGGTACTCATATGTATGTTCAAGATATACTAAAAAGGCTTCATGAACAACTTATGCTCAAAATATAACTTAAGATACTTCTTTAACTTAATTCATACTTTCAACTTATGAATTCTCTAGGATTCTTGTAAATGCAACAAAAATGTCTTGACTTCACAACTTAATTTAACAATATAATAATTAAGCATCATAATTCACTTCAAAGAAAATAGCATATGCATGAAATTCAAGAGAATTTACTTGAAAAGGAATAAGAAAACTTAAGTTCAACTCACAGTTTAATTTTGGTGGAAATTAGTAGTCAATAATAGATACTAAAACAAACTTAAAATATCTTTTTGGTGGCCTTACATATCTTTAGCACAAAAATTTCTTGAAGAATTGAAGGATCTTATTCAACCCTCGCCTTCTTTTTTTCTTCCTAATATTTGTTCTTAAAATAATTTATGCGTTTTTAAGAAGAATTGTGCTTAGGGTACTGATATTGGGGCGGAATAGTCTCCAAATGATGGAGTTTTAGTCTAGGAGGGATGAAAAAAGACAAGAATGTTCCTTCTTAAAACTGAAAAATGGATATTGTGAGGAAGTAAGTATGTGACACGGACTTGTTTCATTTATGTTCATTTTCTCCAGAAAAAATTTTCAGGGCAAAAATTGAACTATGGTAGGGCAAGTCCACCATGCGGACCTTTCATATATTCTTCTAATTAAGTAACTTTGCCACAAAAAATTATCTTTCGAATTACTTGATCAAAAAATCTAGTAAAACCATTTTTGTACTTGTTTCTTAACCCATTTTGACTTTCCGGCCTAGTTTTAGCTAGAAAAGATTGGTGTGTCACAGTGACATAGAGAGAAGTATAGAAGATACTCTTGAACTAAGTGCAAATTATTGGTTTCGTCACTGAACTATTGACAGCCTTAAGAACACCCCTCCGCTTGACTAATTAAACTTAAATACACCCTCAATCTGTCACATGACATAGCAAGTAGTCTCAAACTCTTGTAGGAGCATGGAAGATCTTTATAAAAAATCAAGAGAAGTGTTGAAAACGCTCCTAAACTTTACAAAAATTTAGAACATATTTCACTCATGTTACAAGATTAAGGGTGTACTTAAACCCAGCTACTCAAGTAGAGGCGTGGTTTTAATACTGTCAATAGTTCAGGGACGAAATTAATAATTCGCACCAAATTTAATTTTTTTTCTGTACTTCTCTCTCCTGTGACATATACGGAGTTTCTAATCTCTTCTTAGAATGTCTCAAATAATGATTTGAAATATGAAATTATTTTGATTTAAAGATAAATTTGTTTGGATATGCAATTAGAGAATTTCTTTTGTCAAAGTAAGCCATCATTTAAATTAATTCATTGAAATACTACATTTTTGTTATCAAAAAAAAATTCAAAACTAGAATACACATATTTCTTAGTAACGGATTATGTATTACCTTATTTATAAAGTATGCATGGAAGTAGTAACAATTCTAACATAATTTGAATCAAAATTGGCAATGTTAAATTTTTCATACAGACTAAATAAAATATATGAACTACCGTCAACAGATGTTCATAAACAAGTTACATCAATTATTATTTTGAATATATAGGTAGTACGATTTGGAAGAACAATAGTAACAACTAACATGAACATCATTAATGGAAAAAATGCAGGAGATTAATCCACAGACACAATTCCCTCATTACAGTTTAATCATTAAATCTCTACAAACAATGATATTATGAAGTTTTGATAATTTAATGAACCATGGATATAGATGAGGGACCTGATCCCATGTGTGCTGCAAATCTAAAAGCGACATATGACAAACAGTACACTAACAATTTTATTTATTGATGATGCGCATCTGCCTGCTATGCTGCAATTGTCTAGCCAATAAAAATGCTCCAAATACTGCTAATGTTGGGCATATATAGATATATATTCAATCTTTCTTGAGAAGAGAGTTTGAGGATTTCTACACAAAGTGAGTGTTGTTTTTTGTGAGGCTCTCATCCATCTAGTACACTAAGCAAAGTCAAAGTTTTTTTAATTTACGTACTTCATTGTTCTTATTGAGTGCTTCCATCTTGTAAATCAATTCCTAAACGATAAAGGGATTTGATAACTAGCAAGCCTTTGCTCTTCATTGTTGAGATTTAGCTAGAGTTAACTATTATGAGATTGTGAAATCAAAGTTGGTTAAATTTAGTCAATTTAGTGGGTAGGTAAACAATTTCTTTGGTGCTTGAATCTATGGTAGAGTTATCATAGTGAGGGCAAGGAATTTAGATTCCTTGATTGCAAGAACTTGTGACCACACACTTTGCTCCTTTGATGAGAATAGAGTTGGATTAAAATTCTGTGAATACAGGTTGTTGTTTTCTCCTCCCTTGAGCAAGGGAGTTTTCATATAAAACAACTTGTGTGATTTTATTGTCCTTTCTTACTCTTTAATTGATTGTTGTTCTGTCAAGGGACAGGTCCTTAGACACTAAGTGAATGCATACATTTCATCGATTGTTATCAAAGAAAGGACTCTCTAAGAGGTTAACACTTAGAGTGGATCCTAAAGAAGAAATGGCAATTCCACTGAATCTAGAAGAAGGTCAGTCATCTACTAAGACTCCTCATTTCAATGGGCAATTCTATAGTTGGTGCAAGACTCGTATGCATAACTTTCTCATGGTTGAAGATAGCGAGCTAAGGGACATTGTGCTTGATAGTATTCATGTTCCCACTTTGGAGGTAAAAGAAGGAGAAATCACTAGAGTAATTCCTAAAACTCGATAACAATACATTCATCCTAACAAGAAGAAAATTGAAAAAATTACGAAGCTAAGAAGTTGTTGGTATGTAGAATTAAAATTGAAGAATACAATCGAATCTCGGCTACTGGTTATTAAAGTAATGAGCAAGTGAAGGAGTCTAAAGTGGATATGCTCACTACTTAGTATGAAAATCATACCATGAAAGAAGGGGAATCTATTCATGATATGTATACCAAGTTCTCATCCATTTAAACTGAACTTTGATGCTTGGTTAAACCTATTCATCCTAGCAAGCAAGTTAGGAAGATCCTCGGAATTTTTCCTAAGTCATGGGCCAGCAAGGTTGATGCAACTACTAAAGCCAAGGATCTAAAGGTGTTGACTATGGATATCTTGATTAGTAATCTACAAACTCATGAGTTGAATAGAGCAAATGATGCTACTAAGAAGGACAAGTCATTAGCTCTGAAGGTAATAGAAGGTGATTAATTTGAGAAAAATGAAGATCAGATAGAATACCTCACTAGAAGGTTTCAAAAAATTGTAAGGGAACATGGAGGTTTCAATAAGAAGGAAAATTCTAACAAAGCTGCTACTTCTAATGATTGGTCTCACAAATGCGAAAAATCAAGACATTTTATCAGAGATTGTCTAATGCACAAAATGGAGTATAAAAATTATATCAAGGCTGGAGGCAACAAAGATAAGTCAAGGGATCAGATCCCTGATAGAAAAAGCAGAAAGGCTGTTGTAGACTATGTTGTGAAATAAGGCTCTTGTTGTTTGGAAAAACACCTTAAGTGAGTCAGAGGAGTCTTGAGCACCCAGAGGATGCCTTCTTGATGGATATGAAGGATGATGATGAGATCTTCAATCAAATGTTTGTATCCATGGAAAAAATTTGATGATGATAGTGATAAACCTAAGGAAGAGGTAACTCTATCTGATTTTAAGCAAAATCTACACAACTTTAATATTAAAAAGTTGAGGAATTTAGCAGTTATTTTTATTGATTCGATCACTGAGCTAACTATTAAAAAGGATGTATTAAACAATCAATTAAATCTTGTTCAAGATGGAAAACTTGCCTTAATTTCTCAATTTTCTGAAGTGAAGAAACATGTTCTGGATATGGAAATGTAAATTGTAGCTTTTTGTGAAAAATTGAAAGAAGAAACAAAAGGTTGTCAAAATCGAAAAGAAAAGGCTAGTAGCTTGCAACTTGAACCCAAAGCTAGTTTGAATGATGCTAAGACAAAATTGGATATGGCACTGAAATGGAATACTCAGTTAGAAAAGAACCTGATCTAAGTCAAAGAAGAATTGTCCAAATCACTCAAATGATCTACTTTTTCAAAAATTCTAGAAACAACTCAGCAGGGAGACAATAGCAAGAAACATTTGAGGTTTGTGAAGAAGGTTTCATCTCACTTTACTCATAGCAAAAACATCAATGTGTCTAATTTGTTGTTGTACACTCATGGTAGAAAGGATGGTCATCTAAAGATTAACTGCCCTGCAATAAAAATATTTTAAAGAACATTTGACAGGATACCTTTAGCAAAAGAAAAGAAGAATGGGACTTGGTCCTAAATTGAATTCTCAAAATAATTCTAAGCTGAAGAAAGTAGTGTTACCTCTCTGGACAAAAAAAGTATTAATTACCCCTTTATCTACTTACTGAGAACTCAGATTAAAATGAATTCCTAAATTTAACAAGTGATCTCTTGCAAGTAAGTCAAGGAAGGAACAGTCAATGCTAGTATATGGATAGTGGGTTGCTCAAAGAATATATATTGAAAGTTTCCTTTCCCTCAAAGCATTTCAAGATGGAGGTGTTTCTTTTGGGAATAACAAAAAAGGTCACATTTTATTAGAAGAACTAGAAAGTCATTAGAACACTCAATAGAAAAAATTTATTATATGAATGGACTGATGTTAAGTCTATTGAGTGTATCTCAAATCTGTTAAAAGGATGATGAAATAAGATTTCACTCAGAAAATTGTATTGTTACCAATCTGGTTTCACAAAAAGTGATTTTTATGACAAAAAAGGTGACGAACATGTATGTGGCTGATATGGATTATATATAGGGAGATGACCTTACATGTCATAATGCTCAAAGTGAGAATCAAGAACTTCGGCACAAAAGACTTAGTCATGTAAATTTTTCATTGCTTAACAAGCTTACTTCCAAGGACTGGGTCCGTAGGCGACCAAAGGTGAAATTTGCAAAAAATAAAATTTGTGAAGCATGTGTCAAAGTTAAGTAGATGAGATCCTTATTTAAGCATAGAAACATGTCAGTGCTACCAGACCATTGGAGTTGATGCATATGGATCTATGTGGGCCACTAAAGATTCAAAGCAAATGAAGAAAGAAGTACATTTTAGTGGTTGTAAATGATTACTTTAGAACCTATGATGTATTTCTGATCTTTGCTAAGATGATACTGACTAAGTAGAGTTGTAAAATAGCAGGGATCAGGTAAGCCTATAGAACTGAATTTTAAAATGCAAAGACAGACATCTTCTATGCAGAAAATGGAATTCATAATAATTTTTTGTTAGACCCCATATTTCTTAAATTAAGTATAACTATCCAATTGAAAATATTGTTGTGAATGTTGTGTAAGTGAACTTAAGTATATTTCTTATTTCCGGTGCATGATTAGATTATCAAGTGAATTTGGCATGCATAATTAAGATTGAGTCGGAAGTCCTCAATTGGATCAAAATAGAGAAGTTTGGGAC
>JAABOM020057416.1:0-15164 GCA_011800125.2 Solanum clarkiae | reverse complement strand
TATCTATAGTATTGCAAGTTGACTATACCTTGTTGAGGGGGCGCTATGTCTCAACCACTATGATGGAGGGTGTTATGTCCATCTCCCAGTTAAGGGGTATGTACCTTAACAACTATGATGGAATGTGCTATACCATCTCTATCAAGATGATAGACCTATTTTCTTAACTAACAATAGATCAATTATAACAAGTGTCAATCTACCATGTTGATAGGTATATACCTTGACCATTTTGATAGGAGGTGACATTCCCATCTACCATGTTCAGGGGTATATACCTTGACAACTTATATGGGGGTAACATGCCCATCAACCAATTGAGGGGAATATACCTCAATCACCTTCCAAAATGGTGACATACCTTGGATTCCAAGTACTCATTGTTTGGTCTATGATGATGGTCTCTTCGTACGCATGTATTCAGTTCTATATAGGCATGTTTTACTTCAAACATTGATCATGCATATCATATTTTTAATATACTATCTCTTGTTTACCATTACACATTTTGAGTAAGTTCGTATCTCTTGTTGCATTGCATCCTACATATTTTGTACATGCAAACATACTAACCTATACTCTATACCTACATGATTTTACCATGTAGGAACTGGAGCTCCACTTGATCATCTTCCTCCTCCACGTGGCTATACTATCTTTGAAGCAAGTTAGGTGAGTCCTCAACTCTCAGGATAATATCTTTTGATCTTATGTTATGCAAAGACTCTGTTACTTTTATTGTATGCTTTTGACTATGAGGGTGAGCCCAGAAAGTTATCTTGGCCCTCGCTCAATTCTAAGTTTAGAGATGTTGTTGGAAAATTTATGTAATGATGCTTTGAGCTTTACTCTCTTGACTTTTGTATGTTTTTAAGCTATAAAAGACTCACTTAGCCCCTTTATCCTTATTTTATGTTCTCTTGTTGTTGTTTAATTACTTTTGCGACCTAGGATATGTAATGATATGTTAAGAGGCTTGTTTGGGGCCCCTTCAAATTTCCCCTTCGCCGTGTCACGTCTAGTCCCTAGGTCTAGGTCATGACAAAGATGGTATTAGAGCACTAGGTTGTTAATCATCCTCAGCATCCAACACACCGCTTCGATTAGAGTCTTATTCATGGTTGTGAAGTACACCATAACAATGAGTAAGAGGCTATGAGGCATTTTAGGAAATGTTTCCCTTCTTCTTGATGTAGGTCGTGCTATAGGATTTAAGGTAAGGTTTTCCCTAATAAATGTTCTTTGCTATGCTAGATCAGGCCTATCCCAAGAGGAAGAACAGCTCGTACACTTGAAGAACAACCAGCTTATGAAGAGTTTCGGGATGGTATTGCCATGTTAGCGCAAGCTATGACTAATCCAATCAATCAAGGGCTCAAGCCCCTCATGCTTATACTCCGTCATCTAGGGTAAGGGATTTCATGAGGATGAACCCACCGGAGTTCCATAGGTCTAAAATGGATGAGGATCCTTAAGAATTTATTGATGAGGTGTACAAAGTGTTCTCTATCATGGGTGTTAGATCGGAGGAGAAGGCGGAGTTTGCAGCTTACCAACTCAAGGAGGTGGACCAAATATGCTTTACTCAATAGAAGGAGGAGAAGGGGAACAACAACATGATATTTTGGGAGGAGATTAAGGCGGCGTTTCTCAACCAATTCTTCCCTCTAGAGCTAAGGGAGGCCAAAATGATAGAGTTCATGAATTTGAAGCAAGGTTCCATGATGTGAGGGAATATTCCCTTAAGTTCAACCAACTCTCTAAATATGCTCCAGAATTGGTGGCCGAGCCAAGGTCTAGAATAAATAAGTTTGTGATGGGTGTATCCGATTTGGTGAATGAGGAGTGTCGTTACGCCATGTTGATTGGTGATATGGACTTGTCTCGCCTCATTACTTATGTTGAACAATTGGAAGGGGAAAAAACTTGTGAAAAAGAAGAAGCAGTGAGGCCAAGAGGGCCAGTTTTGAAGGAAGGTTCCAAAGTACCAAGGGTGGCCGGTTTCATCAAGGCCAAGGGTCTTCAAATGCTCCTAATAGAAGGTTTTCTAATGACAACCCAAGGCCACAAGGAGATGGTGGTATGATGCCTACTACTATTTGCCAAAAATGTGTTAGAGGTCACAATGGCCCATGTTTGAAGGATACTAATGCTTGTTATAGGTGCGGTGAAGTGGGACATAAGGTGATGGATAGTCCTCGTAATCAACCTAAGGGTAGGGATGGTCGTCCACAAGGTCGGAGTGCAAATATGGTTCCTTTCGGAAGAGGAGGCCAACAAGGTGGTGTCCCTAGACACAATCAGTTTTATGCTCTTCAAGGGAGGAAAGGGAGTATATGAGGTGCCTGATCTCATTGCCAGTATGCTAAAAGTCTTTGATTTTGATGTGTATGCATTGATAGACCCGGGTGTCACTCTTTCTTTTATTACTCCTTTTGTTTCCAAAATGTTTCATGTTGAACCCAAATTGTTGTGTGAGCCATAATAGGTGTCTACTCTCATCGGTGCATTTATTGTTGCTAGAGGAGTCTATGGAAATTGTCCCATTTTCATTTTGCATAAAATATTGTGTTGTGATTTTGTTGAGTTAGATATGATGGATTTTGATGTCATTCTAGGGATGGATTGGTTGCATGCATATTATGCCTCTATTAATTGTAAAACCCATAGGGTCAAGTTTCAATTCCCTAATGAACATGTCCTTGAGTGGGAGTGTGTTGATGTGGTGGTCAATGGTAGATTCATTTCTTCAATTAAAGCCCAAAGGTTGATTTCTAAGGGGTGTCTCTATCATCTTGTAAGGGTTAGGGATGTTGAGTCCAAAGTCCTTCCTATAGAGTCGGTTCCGATGGTAAATAAGTTCCTTGATGTCTTTCCTAATGAGCTTCCTGGTGTTCCTCCCAAAAGGGAAATAGATTTTGGCATAGACCTCCTTCCTAATACTTAACCCATTTCTATTTACCCTTACTATATGGCCTCGCGGAGTTAAAATAGTTGAAAAAACAGTTGAGGAATTTGTTGGAGAAGAGTTTTATTAGGCCTAGCCAATCACCTTGGGGTGCACCAGTGTTGTTTGTGAAGAAGAAGGATGGTTCTCTTAGAATGTTCATTAATTACCAGCAACTTAATAGAGTCACCATCAAGAATAAGTACCCTCTACCAAGGATTGATGATCTTTTTGACCAACTTCAAGGGGCTAGTCACTTCTTTAAGATTGATCTTCAGTCTGGTTATCACCAAGTGAAGGTGAGGGAGTGTGACATTCCCAAGATGGCCTTCGAGACTAGGTATGGGCAATATGAATTCATGGTTATGTCTTTTAGGTTGAACAATGCACCGTCTATCTTCATGGATCTTATGAGTAGGGTCTTTAAACCCTACCTTGATTTGTTTATGGTGGTATTTATTGATGATATCTTGATCTATTCCCATGTGAGGAGGAGCATGTGGCTCACTTGAGGGTAGTGCCACAAATCTTAAGGGAGGAGAAGTTGTATGCAAAGTATGAAAATGTGAGTTTTTGTTGAGAAAGGTTGTCTTTCTAGGTCATGTGGTGTCGGATGATGGTATAAAGGTGGATCCTAAGAAGACAGAGGTAATTAAAAGTTGTCCTAGACCTTTGACTCTATTGGACATTAGAAGCATCTTGGGCTTAGCGGGTTACTACAGTAGGTTTGTGAACGGGTTCTTTTATATTGCTTCTCCTATGTCTAAGTTGACACAAAAGAAGGCTAAATTTGTGTGGACCGGTGAGTGTGAAAAGAGTTTCTAAACTTTGTAGGATAAGCTTGTCTCCGCTCCTATCTTGTCACTACAAGAAGGGTTAGAAGAGTTTGTTGTGTATTTTGATGCCTCAAGAAATGGTTTGGGTTGTGTATTAATGTAAAATGATAAGGTGATAGCCTATGCTTCTGGACAACTTAAGTTGCATGAAAAAAATTATTCTATCCATGATTTTGAATTGGCCGCCATTGTTTTTACTATGAAAATTTGGCTTCATTACTTTTATGGGGTGCCTGTTGATGTGTTCACTGATCATAAGAGCCTCCAATATGTTTTCAAGATCTTAACTTGAGACAAAGAAGGTAGTTACAGCTCCTTAAGGATTATGATATAAGTATGCATTAACATCCCGGTAAGGCTAATATTGTGGCCAATGCTTTGAGTAGGGTGTCTATGGGTAGCCTAGCTCATATGGATGGTGGTGGCAAAGAGGTGGATAGGGAGGTCCATCGGTTGGATAAATTAGGAGTTAGGTTGGAGGAGGTTAATAATGGTGGTGTAGTGGTGGTTGATGGTTCTAAATCTTTATTGGTTGAGGAGGTAAAGGCAAAGCAAGATCTTGATCCCACCTTATTAGAGTTGAAGACTTTGGTGAGAGATTATAAGGTTGAGGTTTTCTCCCAAGAGGGAGATGGTGCCTTTAGATACCAAGGTAGATTGTGTGTGCCTAATGTTGAGGACTTGAGGAGCTTGATTCTAGATGAGTCTAATATTGTTTCCTATTCTATTCACCCTAGTTCCATAAAGATGTGTAGAGATTTGAGGGATGTGTTTTAGTGGGATGGCATGAAGAAAGACATTGCTAAGTTTGTGTCCGGTTACCATAATTGACAAAACGTTAAAAGCTGAGCATCAAAGGCCGGTGGTCTACCCTAAGATATAGAGATTCCTACTGGTAAGTGATAGGAAATCAACACGAATTTTGTGGTTGGGTTGCCTAAGACTAGAAAGGGTTTTTATTCTATTTTGGTTGTGGTTGATAGAATGACAAAGTTAGCTTATTTACTTCCGGTTAAGACTACTTATGAAGCCAAAGAGTATGCAAGATTATACATTCATGAGTTGGTTAGATTGCATGGGGTGCCTTTGTCTATCATTTCTGATCATGGTGCTCAATTCACTTCACACTTTTAGAGGTCCTTCCAAAGGTGTCTTGTACCAAGGTTAGCCTTAGTACGACCTTTCACCCTCAAATGGATGGCGAAGCTGAAAGAACTATCCAAACTCTTTAGGATATGCTTAGAGCTTGTGTATTGGAGTTTAAGGGTAGTTGGGATGACCATCTTCCATTGATTGAATTTTCTTATAATAATAGCTATCATGCAAGCATTGGTATGGCTCCTTTTGAGGCCCTTTTATGGTAGATGTTGTGAATCACCAGTTGGGTGGTTTGAAGTGGGAGAGATGGCTTTGTTGGGTCCTAATTTGGTTATAGAGGCCTTAGAGAAAGTGAGGTTGAAAATAACCCAAAGTCGTCAAAGGTTCTATGCCGATGTGCGGAGAAGGGATCTTGAAATTAAGGTTGGTGATTGGGTCTATTTGAAGGTTTCACCCATAAAGGGTGTGGTTCGTTTTGGTGAAAAGGATAAATTGAGTCCAAGATTTATGGGTCCTTATAGGGTGTTGAGGAAGATTGGTAAGGTGGCTTATGAGTTGGAGTTGCCTAGTGAAATGGGCTTGGTTAATTCGGTCTTCCATGTTCTATGTTGAGGAAGTGTGTGACCTAAATGTTATTATGCAATTGGATGTTGTTGGTATTATTGAAGACAACTTGACTTATGAAGAGGTTTCGGTAGCAATTTTAGATGGACAAGCGAAGAGGTTGAGGAAAAAGGATGTAGCCTCCGTTAAGGTCCTTTGGAGGAATCAACTAGTTAAAAGTGCCACATGGGAAGCTGAAGCGAACATGCAAAAGCGATATCCCTATCTCTTCCATTCTACTCAAGCCTAAGGTACTAATCTAAATCCCCTACATGATTTCAAGTCTTAAGTTTCAACCCTTATGTCATTTTTATACATTCATGTTTAAATTGACGAGTTCATGGTAATTTTGACACTTATGTTGAGATTTTTGAAATGATGTTTAAGTGCATTGTTACATTCTTGTGTCGACTGAAATTATTTTGCTTACTTCTCTTATATATGTTTCTTTAACATTTAGGGACGAATGTTCCCAAGGGGGAGATATTGAAATGACCCCAAAAAGTGCCCGAAAAAGTGCCTCAGAAGTGCCCATAATCGTAATTTCTATATATCTCAAATGTGTGCGTGATATCAAAAATTCAACTTTATATTCATGATCAGGGGGCAAAGTTGAGTGGAAAATGGATATAACCTCGATTTTAGAGTAACCGTATCAATATTTGATTTTCCAAAATTTGTAGTTTCCATAGACGATCCGCACTTCTGGCGCAATGCGGCTAGGGCGCGTACCAGTGTTAAAATTTCTTCAATTTTCCTGTTCGGTCCAAGGCCTTTGGGTCTTGGGCCTAAGCCCTCCCATGCATAAAAATACTATACTTAGTCATATTTCAATTCCGTATCACACAAGATATTTTCCAAAACCCTCTCTAATACTTAGACAAATATTTCACCCAAAATTCAAGTGTCCCAATCTCATTCCATATCTAAGGTTTCATTTCAGCTTCAAATTCTCATTCAACTCTTCATCAAGGAAATCTCCAAAGTTGAGGTATGTGGGTTTCAACCATTGGGTACTTTCACTGATAGTGCCCAATATTCCGTTTTATGTAAATTGTATATTTTCAAGTTGATTTATCTATGGGTACTTCTTACTATGAATTTGATTATTAACTATGTTGGGGTTTTATGAAGTGTGGGTTGTTTAAGCATATTTTAAATCTATGTTCTATGATGAGATTTGATGAGGAGTTTTAATATATCTTGCATGAAGGTGTTACCAAGAATTGGTAGGTTAATTACATTAAGTTTTCTCACATGATTTCACTCTTGAATTGTATGATTTTGAACTAGCATTACACATCCACCAAGTGTTTGATAAAATATCCGATTAAGGGTTCTTCAGCTATTGTTGATCTATTGCATGACCTATGAGCTAAACGACTCTATGATGATGAAAGTAATATGTATTGATTTCATGAACTGTATCGATAGTGTTGCAAGTTGACCACACCTTGTTGAGGGGGTGCTATGCCTCAACCACTATGATAGAGGGTGTTATGTCCATCTACCTGTAAAAGGGTATATACCTTAACCACTATGATGGAGGGTGTTGTTTCCATCTACTATATTGAGGGTTATATACCTTCACCACTTTGATGGGCGGTGACACGCCCATCTATCATGTTGAGGGGTATATACCTTGAAAACTTATATGGGGGGGTGACATGCCCATCTACCAATTGAGGGGAATATACCTCAATCACCTTCCAAGGGTGTGACATGCCTTGGACCAAGTAAATGTTGTTTGGTCTATGATTATGGTCTCTTCCTACATATGTATAATGTTCTATATAGGCATGTTTTTTACTTAAAACATTGATCATGCATACCATGTTGATAATATACTATCTCTTGCCAATGATTACGCATTTTGAGTATTGATGTGTTGTCAAAATACAATACATTTGATGCCTAAAACAAGGAATTTTGTGAGTTATTAATGTGATTCTTTATGGTTTTTATGTGTTTTTGTGTTGTTATTGCAGAAAATGTAGGTAGGCATGATTTTGGAGAAAAATGACAGATTTTGCTGAAGTGCAAAACATATAATCTAACCTTCGAATCATAGCCTAAGCAACGAGTCGTAGGGTGATCTTGTATCTAGAAGCATAGAACAAAAATTAGAAATCTGCTAAGTGAAGGTCGACCTTACGAAACCACCCTACGAGTCGTAGGCCTCAATACAACTCGTATAGGTGGACTCGTAGCAGAAACATAGAGCCAAAACTTTGGACCAAAAACTGAAGGCCTAGACTACAAGAGGAGCATACGAGTCGTAGCGCAAGCAATGACTCATAGTAGTGGGTCATACCAGTAGAGTACAAAATGCGAAGAACCCGATTATGACTCGTAGGTCAGCCTACGAGTTGTACCTGTGAAGCGTACTAGTTTCCAACTGTCTTTTTTATGTAATTTTTAGGGTTAATTTGTAAACACTATAAATACTTTAAGTTAGGGTTTTATTTAAAAGATTCGAGACTATGAACATTGAGTATGTCTTTGAATATTCTCTCAAGAATATTTCAGGCTTTTAGAATAGATTTTCATTTTCTCTTGAAAAACCCACTTTAAGGGATTGTAAATCTTGCTTTGTACTCATTATCAATCTATCAAGCTTGTGTTTTGCAACTTGTGGTGTCTTCACTCTTCATTGCTTTGGGTAAAATTCTCAACTATGTCTTGTATTTGCATTTTTGTTGGTTTTGCCTTATCATGAGCAGCTAAGCACCCACAACTTGGGGTTATGGGAACCATGGGTAGTTGACTTGAGATGACATATGTTTATTGTATTTCTACGATTGGGGTTGCATGTATTGTCTATTTCTCTTTATAATGATTGTTGTTTATAGGTGGCCAACAACAAACCTCACCTACTATCACGATCCTGACCAAGGTAGTGACAAATAGAAAAAGTGAAGTAGATGAGAGGATTCGATTGATGTGTTCTCGTAATCATGCAAACCTGACCAAGGGGAGGTTGACTGAGATAATAGATAATGGTTAATTGGCACACTATGGTTGCCGACCAAGCTCCATGGTGAAATTCGACATTCACCTTCATAAGAGGGCTGGTAGAACCTAAGTTATCATCTTGCATGCGAATTTCCAATTGTCATGATGTTATCTAAGGTAATCGAGTCAACGAACCATGGGGAACACAGTTCCCAAGTTATCCCTAAAATTGAGTGTTTGCCCGCCTTGTAGTATAGTGTTTATTTTTATTTTTGTTCTTGAATCACAAACACCCCCCTCCAATTTAGAGATTTTAGTTATAAATACTTGAAACGATTGATAGTGAATTCTTGTAGTCAAACCCTGTATTCCCTGTGGATTCGACCCTAACCTTTGGTTAGGTTGGTTACTGACAATTACCACTTTCTTGTTGGAGCATGAACATCATCAGAAATTATGGTGTCGTTGCTGGGGAATAGGCTAGGTTTTTTGACTTGATTTCACTATTAATTAGTTCAAGTATTAATTTCTAGAATCTCTTGTATTTTAGTTTTATTTTTGTTTTTTTTTGTTGTTTGATTTTACTTGCAGGGTGTACTAGATTGTATGTCCAACACAAGGTGCCAATGCAATCCCTCAGTTCTGATAAATTTGGAGATCCATCGAGTCTTTAGAAGAATGGCTCAAATGAATGAGAATATCATGGTTGATGAATAAATGAATATGAATGATGATATTGGAAGAGAAAATAATCCACCACCAAGGGATGATCGGCCACAAATGAGGGATTTCAATGAGAATGCTTATGGTTGGAACCAATATCCCTTGAACCCTATGGCCGTGGATGTTACTGGTGCTATAGTGTTAACTCCACTATCTGCAGACGCTAAGATCTCAGTGTCACGTGGGTTACTTTAAATGCTCCAAAACCGCGAGTTATTCACAAGGCTACCTTCAAAGGATCCCTACCATCATCTCCATAATATCGTCTTCGTCTGCAAGAGTGTCATGGGAACACAAAATCTTTCATTGGATGCAGTTGGTTTACGAATGTTCCCATTTGTCACTAAGTCGTAATGCTGCTGTTTGGTTGTTTGAACTTCCTTTGGGTACACTAACAAGTTATACAGAGCTTCAAAGAGTGTTTCTAGAAAGATATTTCCCAAGATCAAAGAAGTTAAACCTCAAAGATCAAATAAACAACTCTGAGCAATTGCCCGGTGACTCTGTTAGTACCACATGAGAGAGATTTACCAAATGCTTGAGGATGGTCCCCGATCACAAGATTCTTGATGATGCCTTGGTTAAGATTTTCCATCGAGCTCTTGACGAGAATAGTCAAGCTTGTGCCAACACAATCATAGGATGCATGTTTCTTGATCAACCTTTTGCATTGATAGCCGTAAGGATAGAGCAAATGTTAATGAAGAGATCATGGAGCAACTTGCTTAACTTTGCACAAGTATGGACTTGGTCTTGAAGCAGAACCAAGCAAGTGTACAAGCAGTCACTCGCCAACCTCTTAAGGCTCCCATATATCAAGATCCATTCTTTGATGAAGAAGTTTGCTTCATGAGCAATCAAGCGGTGGGTTTCTAGCATAGCCTCCAAGGGTCCAACTCGGACTATTAGAGGCAAGGTTCTGAGAATCAAGGTCGAAACTACAATCATGATATAGTGCTTATAGAGACAACCGAGGTGGCTACTATGAAAGGAATAGAGTACCGAATGCAGAATGGGATAGAAGAGATGGTTATAGTAATGGTCCTTATGTGCCTCCCCATAACCGTGATGTCGTACCAAGCACTTCAGGCTTGAAGAGGTGTTTGAAAAGTTGTTGAAGAGAGCCGATCACCAAGATGAGACCTTGAAGGGAATGAAAATGGATATTTCAAGTATTAACCAAAAAATAGAGTCTCACTCTGTGGTGATTAAGCAACTAGAACAACAATTTGGGCAAGTTTCTTCATAATTGAACTAACACCAAAAGGGTACCTTGCCAAGAAACATGGTTCAAAATCATAAAAATAAAGGGCATTGCACGACAGCCATGACTAAGAGTGGAAAAATCACCATAAATCCCCATATGCCGGTGATTATAGACGGAGTTGATGAGAAGGATATTGGTGGTGAAATTGTGGTTGAGGGAGATGGTCCGGAGATTGTTGGTATGCAAAGAGAAGAGGTGAGGGAGCACACAAAATTTAAGTCAATCCAAAGCCTCCTCCTCCTTTCCCTCAAAGGCTTAAGAAAAAGGAAGAGGAGGGAAAATTCAAACATTTCCTCTCGATGTTGAAGCAACTATCCATCAACATTCTCCTTCTAGAAGCTTTGGAGAAGATGCCCAGGTACGCCAAGTGTATAAAGGATTTGGTGGCAAATAAATGCACTTAGAGCCAAGAGTTCTCACAGGAGTTCCAACAATATAGTGCAATCATGACCAACTGTCTTGTTCAAAAATTAGAGGACCCTGGTGCGTCTACCATCCCTTGCACCATTAGCGATGTTGAATTCACAAGAGCATCATGTGATTTAGGAGCAAGCATCAATCTAATGCCGCTTGCCATATTCAAAAAGCTTGGGCTTGCATTCCAACTTCGACAAGAATACGATTGCTCATGGCGGATCGAACTATCAAAAATTCGGAGGAGATACTTTTTGATGTGCTTGTTAAAGTTGATAAATTCATCTTTCCTATGGATTTTGTGATCCTTGATTGTGAGGTTGATTTCAAGGTGCCCATCATTTTGGGAAGATCATTTCTAGCCACTGGGAGAGATTTTATGGATATGGATTTGGGTCAACTTCTGTTTAGGGTCAATAATGCAAAGGTTGTGTTCGACATATGTTAGTCAATGAAACACCAAGATGAATTAAAGAGTTAGGCTTGGTCTCTTGATGATTATTGATGATGGATGAAGACAAAGTCGAGCTACGATATTAAACAAGGCGCTTCTTGGGAGACAACCCAAGCATAGGCGATGATTTTTAGTCTGTTTTTAAGATTGTTTGGTTTTTGAAGTTTTTAGGTAGTAAGATATTGTTTTGTTTTAAGTTTGAAAGACATTGATGCAGTTGTGATATTTTGAAGATTGTTGTGTTTCGAGACTTAGCCTGCAGGTAGAAGCTAAGAACTGAAGATGTGAAAAAATTGGCACTTGGAGTAGCCTCTACGAGTAGTCCTACGAGTCGTAGTCACCACTATGACTCATAGTCATGCCTCGTAGAGGGAAACATTGAGTATTAACAGTTGGCACACACATACGAGCTAACCTTATTTGTAGGGTCTCCTACGAGTCGTAAGTGGGGTTCGTAGTGCTAAAGTATGAAGTCTAATTTTTTCTAAGGGTTGGATATGTGACGAGGCTGACACCTATGAGTGGTAGGATACCTTACGACTCGTAGTCGGTGTCTCGTTGCCCCGATCTATAGCTTTTTAAAATATGACCCGATTTAGTATAAAAGGGGTCAAAATTTTGACCCTTAAATTCATTTCATTAACCTAATTTCGACGGAAACCCCAAAAATCTTTTCCCTCATTCACTGTTCTGATCAAATCCTAGCTTGCCAAATCACTTTTCGACGAATACTTCGGCGAGGATACTACTCTTTAGGGTTTCAGCACCTTTTTCCTTCTACTTTGCATTGGTTTGATTCTTCTTTCATTTGGTAAGCTTCGTGATTAATTTTAGTGCACTATTTTGGTGAGTTTTACTCTTGAGATGATTGCGCGCTTGGTTTAATTATGAGGATTCATACCCATGTGATGATACTTGTGTTTAGATATGAAAGTTAGGGTTTGAGTGCTTTGAAAATTTTGCTATGAGTTGTGCCTTGTTTAGAAATCTTGTATGGGTGGTTGTAACTGTGAAAGTGATGTTCACTTGAGTATGGTGCTTAATTATTTTTTCTGATCCTTGTGAAAATTATTCTCGGGATAGGATGTTGAAAAATGTGGGTGTGTTTTGATATGCCACATCTTGTTAACCTTACTTGAAAGTGTATGAATTCTCTGTGCATCTCAATAGATTGTTGTGTGATAACAAGTATGAGTTTGCAGGTGTGTCGCTTTTGGTTTTACTTAGATGTACTAAGGGATTGACTTGGATTCTTGGGGAATGGTTTTACCTTTTTATGGTAATAGTTGTTTGGGGTTGACATGCTGGGATGTTGAGACTCTGTGTATCTGAGTTGATGTCATAAAAGTTTGCTTCGATGTTGATTAATTGATGTTTTGGTCCATTAATAGTTCTTGTGGCAAGGTTGTAGGCAACAAAGATGCCATCTGTTTTATGCTACAAGGACCCACAACGACTCATCGGTCACTCTACGAGTCGCAGTGGCCCCTAGTAGGAGGCTACAACCACCTGTGACTCCTTAACACTTACTATATCAAACCCATCTACGACTCTTAGTGTCTCCTACGACTCGTAGTAAGGGAGTAGTAGTAGTTGCCTTATTGTAATTTGTACTCTGTTCCCTATTACAAGCCTAAACTACGACTCGCAGGTCATCCTACGAGTTGCACCTTTGACTCGTATCTGTGAACAAAATGATATTTCTTTCAGGCACCTTTGCATTATGAGGATATTGTATGACTCGTAAGAAACCCTAAGAGTCGTACCTACATCTCGCAACTGCAGACCTGCAACTGTATCAGTGAAATTTTCTTTTGATTTCAATATTTGAGTGTCTTTGTTTCTTGTTCTTTGTTATATGATCATTGTTTGGTCAAATAACTTAAAGCTCACATATTGTAGTGTGGTTGGTTTGCAGATATCATGCCTCCAAAGAATAAATGAGCAATCCAAACATTCCAACGGAGGCTGGTGGATGAGTCCTCTAAGATTGTGAGATTTGAGGGGTCTTTAGAAGTTCACAGCGTCAGAATAGACCCCGAGGCTAATGTACCTCAGACTCGAGCTCGTACAGCTCAGGCACTTATGGAAGTGAGTAGTTCCTCCTAGTCTGAAGAGGAGGAATAGGAGGGTGATGGAGATAGGTCTGAGTATAGCTCACTACAGATGACCCCCAGACACACCGAGACAAATTCTGAGAGGTCCCAACCTCCACATGAGGAAGTACAATCATAGCCCCTGGCCGACCCCAGATGGTGTGTTGCAGGGGCGAAAGATATTATGACAAGGGGTTAGAGCCAAAGGGTCGGGGAAAACTAGTTCAACAGTTCCTTGAGGAGTCTAGGCCAAACCACTGTGGGTCGGATAGGGTGCCAGGGTTAGACGCAGAGATAGACAGGAACGGACTTCGATGGATTACACAGCAGCTGCACAAGTATACCCCTTACATAGTTTGTGAGTTTTATGCAGTCTACCTTGCTACACTCCTCTGATGGTTGCCAAAGAACAAGAAGTCGATTGTGCAGCCTAGATTACGAGTGATGTCAGTCCAGGGTCGGAGAGTTCCTATTTTGGAGGAGACGATCCGATGAATTCAGTTTGGGCCCACCTATAGAGTGCCTCATTCCACCGCAGGGTACGATGGTCGCATTGACAAAATGAGGAGAGTAGTGAGTGAGAAAGACATTGGGGCCAAGACCGAGCTGCTACAGTGGATTGCCAACCAGATATGTGAGGAAGGGTTCGAGCTGATGTGGGTTACAAACCACACAGATCCAATAGTAAAAGCCCACCTCTCTTTCCGGGCCAAGTTTTGGTAGTCGATTATCCATTGGCATACTCGGCCTGCTTTCACAGATAACGTGATCATCTTAGAGCGAGCTGTATTATTATCCAGCATCCTAGCTAGTTATGAGATAGATTGGGCCCGGATTATCTCTGAGCAGATTCATGAGTCCGTCGTCCGGACGAACACCTCACTGTATTCCCTGTTTGATCCACCGATTATACAGTGCAGCAGGTGTTCCTATCGACCCCCACCGGACCAGCATATAGAGGATATATGCACCATGGATCCCATCCTAATCAAGGCTGATGAGAAGCCAGTGGCCCTACCATATGCAGCTCCTTCGGCCATCTCAGATTTATTCCTGGTTGGGCTTCAGACTCAACTCCAACCACCACTAGTACTACTTCAGCTACTGTAGAGCCTTCCCCAGCTATTAAGATTGAGTCTACACCATCCTCTAGTACTCCATCACCAGCATCATCCACTATGCAGGTAGGTTCTCTTATCTCTACTATTACTTTTCAGGCACTAGTGCACAGGGTGGTACAGTGGAGTCCAGATTACAGGCTTTAGCAGCTTAGGTCAGACCATGGATCAGCCAGACTGTATGGGTCTCAGAGGAGAGGGTAAAGGCATTCGCCCGTAATTTGGTGGATGAGAGAGTTAGAGTAGTGGATACCCGTATAGATGCATTTGAGGCGAGAGTCCAGAGGAGGCTTAAGGATGCTCGGCCTGCTGACACGAGCGCAGTGACACAGGAGTTGGCCAAGTTTAAGGCTAACTTATTGCAGATGTTAGCAGCCCCTATTGCAATCCCGGAGGTGGCACCGACGGGTTATGAGGTTTTTGACTGGTTAGCTGACGACCTGCACGGTCACGAAAAGAGGCCCCTCGAGATACATAAGCCAGAGTTGAGCCAGAAGAGGCCTAGTCCTTATCTTTTATATATGGATACTTTGTTCTTTTTGTTGGACACAATTTTTGTTATGCTGGATTTGGATATGTTTAAATATTATATGTTGGATGTTGTTTTTATTTTTGTTTTGGTTGTTACTTTTTAAAATGTTGGTATATATACA
>JAABOM020057415.1:0-15164 GCA_011800125.2 Solanum clarkiae | reverse complement strand
GATCCCTTATGACTCTAAATCACACCTAGTATACTTTAAATACTTAGGAATTGATCCTAGCATGTATATACAACTTACAAGTCATTGGTTCACCTTAATTTTATAAAATCATACGTTAGAACTACGACCTCATATCGGCTCTAATTCTATTCCATACTAAGAAATTAACTATGCTCGATTAAGAATCGTCAATTAAAATCCTATATCATATGAAAGATTACTTGGTCTAAGCTCAAGAAAATTTGAGGTGTTACAGGCTCATGGTGAGCTCTAGGATGCTCTAACTTTGCTTGCCCAAGCTATGGCCAACCAAGTCAATCAACTGGCCCAAGTCTCTCATGCTACTACCCCGGGGGCTAGGGTGAGAGACTTTATGAGGATAAATCCCCCAGAATTCTTTTGGTCAAAGGTGGATGAGAACCCTCAAGAGTTCATTGATGAGGTCTACAAGGTTTTGGCTATTATGGGTATTAGATCGGAAGAGAAGATGGAGTTGGCGGCTTACCAACTCAAGGGGGTGGCATAAATATGGTATACTTAATGGAAGGAGGAGAAGGGAAATAATAATGTGGTATTATAGGAGGAGTTCAAAGCGACCTTTCTTAATAGGTTCTTCCCTCTTGAGCTTAGGGAGGCCAAGCTGATGGAGTTTATGAATTTGAAACAAGGATCATTGAGAATGAGGGAGTATTCCCTCAGGTTCAATCAACTTTCTAAATATGCTCCCCACTTGGTTATCGATCCAAGGTCTAGAATGAATAAGTTCGTGATGGATGTGTCCGATTTGGTGAGTGAGGAATGTCGGTCCTCTATGTTGATTAGTGACATGGATTTGTCCCATTTGATGACCTATGCCGAACAAATGGAAAAGGAGAAATTGAGGAAAAAAAGGGGTCATGAGGCCAAGAGGGCCCGTTTTAAGGGAAAGTTCCATAGTCGAAAGGGTAGCCGGTTTCATCAAGGCCAAAGGTTTTCTCATGCATTTGATAAGAGGGTTGCCAATGATTTTCCAAGGGTCCAAGGTGTTGGGGGTGTGGTTCTTAATGGTGAGTGTCCAAAATATGGTAGGGGTCATAGTGGCCCGTGCTTGCGGGATACTAATGCTTATTATGGTTGTGGGGAAGTTGGGCATAAGGTGATGGATTGCCCTCGAAATTGTAACAAGGGTAAGGAGATTCATCCACAAGGTACTAATGCGGTTCCTCTGGGGAGAGATGGTCGACAAGATGATGCCTCAAGGCACAATCGGTTCTATGCACTCCAAGGGAGGAAAGGGGTTGAGAGGTTCCCGATGTCGTCACCGGTATGTTAAAAGTCTTTGATTTTGATTTGTATGCATTGATTGATCCGAGTGCCAAATTCTTTTGTTACCTCTTTTGTTGCTAAAAAGTTTCATGTTGAACTCGAATTGTTATGTGAGTCTTATGAGGTGTCTACTCCTATTGGTGCATTTATTATTGCTAGAAAGGTTTATTGAAATTGTCCCGGTTGCATAAGATATTGCTTTGTGATCATGTTGAGTTGGAAATGGTGGATTTTGATGTCATTCTTGGGATGGATTAGTTGCATGCATATTATGCCTCTATTAATTGTAGAACCCGTAGGGTCAAATTCCAATCCCTAAATGGGTCCGTCCTTAAGTGGGAGAGTCATGATATAGTGGTCAATGGTAGGTTCATCTATTGCATTAAAGCACACAAGTTGATCTCTAAGGGATGTTCTATCATCTTGTGAGGGTTAGGGATATGGAGTCCAAAGTCGCTTCTATAGAGTCAGTTTCGATTGTAAATGAGTTCCTTGATGTCTTTCCAAATGACCTTCCCAGTGTCCCTTTCGAAAGGGAGATAGATTTTAGTATAGATCTCCTTCCCGATACCCAACCCATTTCTATTCCCCTTACTGTATAGCCTCGGCAGAGTTAAAGGAATTGAAGGAACAATTGAGGGATTTGTTGAAGAAGGGTTTCATTAGGCCTAGCCAATTATCTTGGGGTACACCAGTGTTGTTTATGAAGAACAAAGATGGGCCCCTCAGAATGTTTATTGACTACCGGTAACTTAATAGGGTTACCATAAAGAACAAGTATCCTCTTCCAAGAATTGATGATTTGTTTGACCAATTGCAAGGGGCTCATTTCTCTAAGATTGATATTCGGTCTGGGTATCATCAAGTGAAGGTGAGGGAGTGTGACATTCCTAAGACGGCCTTCCGGACTAGGTGTGAGAATTATGAATTTGTTGTGATATCCTTTGGGTTGACCAATGCACCGTCCATCTTCATGGATTTTATGAAAAAGTTCCTTAAACCGTACCTTGATTTACTTGTTGTGGCCTTCATTTATAATATTTTGATCTATTTACATAGTAAGGAGGAGCATACGAGTCATTTGAGGGTAGTGCTTCAAAGGTTGAAGGAAGAGAAGTTATACGCTAAGTATGAGAAGCGTGAATTTTGGTTGAAATAGGTTATTTTTCTAGGTCATGTGGTAGCGGGGGATGGTAATAACGTGGATCCTAAAAAGACGAAAATGATTAAAAATTGGCCTAGACCATTGACCCAGTCGGATATCAGGACCTTATTGAGCTTAGTGGGCTACTACCGAAGGCTTGTGAACGGATTTTCTTCTATTGTCTCTCCTATGACCAAGTAGACTCAAAAGAAAGCCAAATTTGTATGGACCGATGAGTGTGAAAAGTGTTTCCATACATTGAAGGATAAGCGTGTGTTCGCTCCTATTTTGTCACGACCAGAAGGGCTAGAGGGGTTTGTTGTGTATTGGGATGCTTCTAGAGTTAGTTTGGGTTGTGTTCTAATGCAAAATGGTAAGGAGATAGCCTATGCTTCTAGACAACTCAAAGTACATGAAAAGAATTATCCTACTCATGATCTTGAACTAGCCGTCGTGGTATTTGCATTAAAGATTTGGAATCATTATTTGTATGGGGTGTATGTTGATGTGTTTAGCGATCATAAGAGTCTCCAATATGTTTTTACTCAAAAAGATCTCAATGTGAGACAAAGAAGATAGTTAGAACTTCTTAAGGATTATGATATGAGTGTGGATTATCATCCCGATAAGGCTAATGTGGTGGCGGATGCTTTGAGTACGGTGTCTATGGGTAGCCTAGTTCATGTTGGGAATAGTGGCAACGGGGTGGCTAGGGAGGTCCATCAGTTGGCTAGATTGGGGTAGGTTGGGAGAAGTGGATAATGGGGTGTGTGGTAGTTGATGACTCCAAATCTTCATTAGTTGAGGAGGTAAAAACTAAGTAAGATCTTGATCCCGCTTTGTTAGAATTGAAAGCATTGGTAAAAGATGGTAAGGTGAAAGTTTTCTCTCTGGGGGGAGATGGTGCCTTTAGGTACCAACGTAGATTATGTGTGCCCTACGTTGATGGCTTGAGAGAAAAGATTCTTGATGAGGCTTATGATTCTTCCTATTCTATTCACCCCGGTTTACTAAGATGTATAGGGATTTAAGAGAAGTGTATTGGTGGGGAGGTATGAAGAGGGACATTACCAAATTTGTTTTCGATTGTCTTAGTTGCCAACAACTCAAAGCCGAACACCAAAGGTCGGGTGGCCTAGCCTAAGACATTGAGATTCCTACTTCAAAGTGGGAAGAAATTAATATGGATTTTGTGGCTGGGTTGCCCAAGACTAGAAAGAGTTTTGATTCCATTTGGGTTGTGGTTGATTGGATGATGAAATCGGCTCATTTTCTATTGGTTAAGACTTCATATGGGGCTGAAGATTATGCTAGGTTGTACATTCATGACTTGGTGAGGTTGTGTGGGTTCCTTTTTTCATTATAACAGATCGTGGTGCTCAATTTACTTCACATTTTTGGAGATCCTTTCAAAGGGATCTTGGTACAAAAGTTAAGCTTAGTACGGCCTTTCACCCACAAATAGATGGCCAAGCCAAAAGAACAATCCAAACCCTTGAGGATATGCTTAGGGTTGTGTATTGGAGTTGAGGGGTAGTTGGTATGATCATCTTTCATTGATTGAGTTTGCATATAACAATAGCTATCATTCTAGTATTGCTACGGCTCCTTTTGAGGCCTTCTATGGTAGGCATTGTAGATCACCAGTTGGGTGATTTGAGGTAGGAGAGGTGGATTTGGTGGGTCCGGATCTAGTTATAGAGGCTCTTGAGAAGGTAAGGATGATTAGAGAAAGGTTGAAAACAGCCCAAAGTCGTCAAAACTCCTAGGCCAATATGAGGAGGAGAGACCTTGAATTTAAAGTTGGTGATTGGGTCTATTTGAAGGTTTCACCTATGAAGGGTGTAGTTCGTTTTGGTGAGAAGGGTAAGTTAATCCCAAGATATATGGGTCCTTGTAGGGTGATGAGGAGGATTGGCAAGGTAGATTATGAGTTAGAGTTGCCCAGTGAAATGGATTTGGTTCATCCGATGTTTCATATATCCATGTTGAGGAAATGTGTAAGTGACCCTAATGCTATTGTGCCTCTTGATATTATGGGTGTTGTTGAAGACAACTTGACTTATGAAGAGGTTCCGATTCAGATTTTGGATAGACAAGTGAAGAGGTTGAGGAACAAGGATGTGTCTTTCGTAAAGGTCCTCTGGAGGAATCAACAAGTTGAAAGTGCTACTTGGAAGGCCGAAGCGTCCATGCAAAAGTGACATCCTTATCTTTTCCACGCCTCTCAAGCCTAAGGTATTGAGCTAAGTCTCCTATGTGATTTCAAGTCTAAGTTGTATCCCATGACATTTGCATAGATTCATGTTTAAATTGACAGGTTTATGATGATTTTACACTTATATTGAGATTTTGAGATGATGTTTAAGTGCATTGTTGCATCCTTTTGTGGGTTGAAATTGTCATGTTTACGTCTCTCATATACCTTTCTTTAACATTCAGGGACGAATGTTTCCAAGGGAGAGATATTGAAATGACCCCAAAAAGTACCCGAAAATGTGCCTCAAAAGTGCCCGGAATCATAATTTCCATATATCTAAAATTTCGTTTATTATTTCAAAAATCCAACTTCATATTCGTGATAGGGGGCAAAATAGAGTGGGGAATGGGTCTAACCCCTATTTTAGAGCAACCATATCAAAATTTAGAAATTGCAAAATATGATTTCCAGTGAGCTATCCGCGCCCCTAGTGCGACGCGCCAAGGGCGCACTATAGTGTATTTTGGCTGCCAGTTTTCTATCTAGGTCCAAGACTTTTGGGTCTTGGGTCTAAGTCCTCCCATACGTAAGAATACCTATACTTAGCCATATTTCACCTTTATATCATTCAAGACATTCCCCAATACTCACTCAAACACTTGGATAATATTTCACCTCAAAATTTAATTGTCCAAATCTCTTCCAGATCTTAAGGATTTCACTCAAGATTCAAGTCTCCATTAAAATCTTCATCAAGAATTCTCCAAAGCTAAGATACGTGGGTTTCAACCAATGGGTCCTTTCACTCATAGTGCCCAAGCTTCCTTTTTACCTAAATTGTATGATTTAAAGTTGATTTACTCATGGTCTTACTTATTATGAATTTCATTGCACACTATGTTGGGGTTTCATTAAATTGTGATTGTTTTAGCATGTTTTGAGATATGAATCTAAGATCTATTGTGAGATTTGATGAAGAATTTTGATGTATATTGCTGGAGGGTGTTACCAAGTATCTATTGATGGTTTTACACTGAAATTTCTAGCATGATTTCACTCTTGAATTGCATGATTTTACACTAGCACCACACACCCACCAAGTGTTTGATAAAATGCTCGATTATGATTTCTTAAGGAATTGAAGGTCCAATGCATGTTTTATGAGTTGAATGTCTATATGATGACAAAAGGAATATATGTATTTGATATTATCTCTATGTTATTGAGAATCGACTAAGCCTCATTCGGGAGGTTGTAGGCTTGGGTAACCATATTGAGGGGTTTGTACTTCGATCGCCTCGCTCGGGAGGTGGTAGGCATGTGCAACCATGTCGAGAGGTTTGTACCTTGATAACCATGTCAAAGGAGTTTGTACCTTGATAACCATGTCGAAGGGTTTGTACCTCATCAACCATATTGAGGGGTTTGTACCTCATTCGCCTCTCCAAGGAGGTGGTAGGCCTTGGATATTCACTAATAATGATCTCTCCTTACACATGTATTATGTTCTATATAAGCATGATTTTATCTCAAGCATCATTCATACATGCCATATTGCTATATGGTTATTCATTGCCTATGTTATGCATTTTGTTTATGGTGCTTATCACTTGTTGCATTGCATCTTATATACTTAGTACATTCAAATGTATTAACGCATATTCTATGCCTATATGATGTCACCATATAGGAACTGGAGTGCCACTTGATCATCCTCTTCCACGTGGCTAGTACGATCTATCTCAAGCTAGTTGGTGAGTCCTTTATTCCGGGGACAATGACTATACTCTTTTGCTATGTATTAAGACTCTCTTTTCTTGATGTATGTTTCTTATTGACTATGAGGGTGAGCCCGGTTGTATGTTTTGGCCTCCGCTAAGTGCTATGTTTAGAGGTATTGTTGGACTCGTTATATATTTATGCCATGAGCCTTGACTCTCTTATTTGATGTTTATGTTGTAAAGGCTTTCCTTTAGTCCCTTCACCCCTATTTCTAATTCAATTATATTGTTTAATTGCTTCCGCGACCAAAAATTGGTAATTTATTGAACAAGGTTTATGGATCGTACAAGAAACTATGGCCTGTGGAAAGAGGTCGCAAAAGTGGTCCGTAAATTGTGAAAATGTACTAGCCTTAGCACTTTTTGTACGAGTCAATAAGACGACTAGTGGAACTATGTATGAGTCATAGAAGGAGGTCCACAAAACACCCCCAAACTTAAATATTGTAGTTTAGAGTTTGTTCTATTAGAGGTTTCTATGCTTGTAAAAAGAACTATTAGTCGTATACGAAGTTCATGAAAAATGAACTAAACCACATAGCTGCAATACTTTTTCAATGGACCTATAAGACGATCCATAGAATGTTTTACATTCCATAAAAGCCAACTTGTACAAAATCTTAAAAACCCCAATGGTGAATATAGAAACAATGGGAGGGGTTCAACGAACCGTAGAATGAACTACAACCCATCGATTATGGTCATAGACTCCTTCGGAAGTTTTTAAATGAGGAGTATTTTGGACATTTTCTACTCTCCTCACCCTTAACCAACATCATTTTTAATCTATAAACTACCTATAACCATTTTTAGCCTAAGAAAGACCTCATTCCCAATTCATCCTCACAATTCCCAAATGTTCTCAAGTCTTCTTCTTTTCCAAGGATCCTCCCCAGTTGAATTAGGATCTTCGAGCTTCATGGTATTCTTCTTCAATTTTAAGGCTAGAATTCATCCAAGGTATGTGGACATTTATTCGTGGATTTCTTTTATGTATGAAACCTAAAGAATTTTAATCTTTTTCAATGAAATTTAAATGCATGAATTAGGGATTTTAATTAATTAGCATTGGTCTTATGTATTATGCTTTATTCCATGATTTTGAATTGAATTATGCATGAATTGACTTTTAACCAAGGGTTTTCATTCAATTTCTCTTACATGACATCTGAGGTTCATGAAATTCATTATGGGTTCTTCCAATCATGATTTCAATTGATATTACTCTTCATGATTATGCATGATTTCATTCAAATTACACGATTTTAAGTTGATTACTTGTGAATCCATACTTTTACCCTAGTCTTCACTACAAACTAGGATCATGAATTGGTAAGATTCTCATGCAAACTTTATAAAAATAATAAAGTAAGAATGAAGTAAGCTTTCATGATACTCGTCAAATATTTTTAAATAATTGTGAGATTCTCTCACCTATGTATGCACTTGTAATGATGAAAGGACAATACTCACATTACATAAATCACTATGAAATGAGCTATTCTATGATCAAGTTTTTATGAAATGAATTGGTGAGTAATTGTTGCCTTTCCAAATTTTCTGCTTTATATTTAAAGATAAGTATTCTGAGCACCGAGTGGACTTTGAGGTGGAAGCTCGACATAAGGGATCTTTAGTAGCAATCTCTAATCCCATAAATACATGCCACAATAGGATTTTGTCTTAAATTGACTTGCTAGTAGGTAAACATATACCCTATATTATGACTCGTTCAAAAGTCTACCTTGGAAAGTAGTCCCCCTTTTCTCTGATATAGGGCAATATCGGGATTCCATGTTATAGCTCACATAGTCTTATTGTCTGTTATAGTTGATATCCCATACATAATTATGATTTCTTAAGCCTTGCACTTCTTTAAAAGTTTGCATTATGATTCTTACAATGGTCATACACATGATTCAATTGTGCTTTACTTTAAATGCTTATCATGCACCTTATTTTGGTCAATTTCATACCATAACTTATGGCATGTTGCATTCTCACATATTCAGTACATTCAAATGTACTAACTACGTACTTCTTTTGCCTATATTGTTTTATAATATAGGTGCAAACATTTAAGTTTGTAGTGATGCCATTTAGTCTCACTAATGCTCTGGTTATATTCATGGACCTCATGAATAGGGTGTTCAAGCCTACCTTGACATGTTCGTTGTGGTGTTTACTGATGACATCCTTATCTACTCTCCAGGTGAGCAATAACATATGGAGCACTGAGGGTATTGCAAACCCTAAGAGAGATAAAGCTTTATGCAAGTTTTGACAATTGTGAGTTTTAGCTAAATGAGTTTGCCTTCCTTGGGCATGTGGTATCACGTAATGGCATCAAATTAAATTTGATCCTAAGAAGACTGGAGCGATGAAAAATTGGTCAAGGCTATTGCTTCTACTGACATAAGAAGTTTCTTGGGCCTAGTCATTTACTATAGGAGGTTTGTGCAAGATTTCTCTTCCATTTTATCCTCCCTCACTAAGTTGACCCAAAAGAAAGCTAAGTTTGTGTGGATGGATGAGTGTGAGAAAAGTTTCCTAACTTTGAAGGATCAACTAACTTAGACTCTAATATTGATATTGCCAGAAGGGAATGATGGGTTCGTTATTTATTATGATGCATCAAGGATTGGGTTGAGATGTGTGCTAGTGCAAAATGGTAAGGTGATTGCTTATGCCTCAAAACAATTGAAAGTACATGAGAAGAATTATCTGACTCATAACCTTGAGCTTGCGGTGGTGGTGTTTGCCTTTAAGATTCGGTGACATTACTTGTGTGGGGTTCATGTTGATATATTCACCGACTACAAAAGTCTCCAACATGTGTTCACCCAAAAGGATCTAAATTTGAGGTAATGAAGGTGGTTAGAGATACTCAAATATTATGACATGAATGTGAAGTATCACCTGGGAAAGTCAATGTGGTCGTCGATGCCCTTAGTAAAGTTTCCATGGGCAGTGTATCTCAATTGAAGATGATGCAAAAAGGGAGTTGGCCAAAGATGTTTATAGATTGTCTAGATTGGGAGTAAAATTGAATGAGTCCTAGAATGGTGATGCAATGGTTCTTCATGGGTCCGCATCTTATTTCATTAAAGAGGTTAAGGCTAAGCAAGACCTTGATCCCACTTTGGTTGATTTGAAAACGTTAGTGAAGGATAAAAAGATAGAAGTTTTCCCACAAGAGAGATAGGGTACTTCGATATCAAAGGAATTTGTTTGTGCCCAATGATGGTGAGTTGAAGAAGTTGTTAATGCAAGAGATCAGCATGGACTTTATAGTGGGTTCGCCAAATACCAAAATCATTTTGACTATATTTAGGTGATAATAGATTGTATGATAAAGTTGGCTGACTTCTTACTGGTCAAAACTACATTTAGTACTGAAGACTATGCTTGCTTGTATATCCGAGAGTTGGTGAGGTTGCATGAGGTTCCATTGTCTATCATATCATATCGTAGAGTCTGATTCACCTCTCACTCTTTGAAGTCTTTCCAAAATGGGCTTGATACCAAGGTTAATAAATGTACCGCTTTTCACCACCAAACTAATGAGCAAGCTGAAAAGGCTATTCAGACATTGGAAGTCATGTTGAGAGCTTGTGTGTTAGAATTTTAAGGGAAGATGGGATGTGCATTTTCTACTTATCGAATTTGCCTACAATAATAGCTTTCATGTAAGTATTGGAATAAGAGTATTTGAGGCATTATATGGTAGATTGTGTAGATTGCCCATCGGGTGGTTTGAAGTCGGTGAAGTGGAATTAATAAGACAGAACTTAATAATGAATGTTATGGAGAAAATTAAAAGAATAAGGGAAATAATGCAAATAGCCCAAAGCCGACAAAAGTCCTACTCTGATGTGAGAAGAAGGGAAATTGAGTTCTAAGTTGGTGATTGGGTCTACTTGAAGGTATTTCCGATGAAAGGTGTGATCTGGTTTGGTAAGAAAAGAAAATTGAGCCCTAGGTATGTAGGGCTTTATAAGATAGTGAGAAGAGTAGGAAAGGTGGTATATGAGTTGATCTACCTAACGAGATACATTTGATTCATCTAGTTTATCATGTGTTAATATTGAGAAAACTCATAGGTGATCCAAGCTCTATAGTTTCTTTACATGATGTAAACATTGAAAGGATTTGAATTATGAAGAGGTACCAGTTGAAACTGTAGACTGGCAAGTGAAAAAGCTAAGCAACAAGGAAGTTGGATCTGTCAAAGTACTTTGAAGAAATCAATAAGTTGAGGGGGACACATAGGAAGCAAAACTGGATATGATGCAGCATTATCCATATCTATTCCACTCTACACAAGCCTAAGGTATTGAGAATTTTTCCTAAAAACCTCTAATTCCTTGCGTTTTAATTTTACATGATGCATGCATTTGTTTCTATGTTTATGGATTGTTTTGAGATATTTCTTAAGTATGGATTTTGAAAATTTCATGAATGATGTATAAGTTATATTTTCACATGCATACTAGGTTGTTGGCTGATAGTTTACTCCTTAGAGCCTGCCTTTAAGTATATTCAGGGACAAATGTCCCCAAGGGGGAGATATTGTAACAACCCCTAGTTTAGGAGCTTAGAGTTTAGGAAAATTAGGCAAAAATGACATGAAGTCAAGTTCATAAGGGCGACGTATGGCTCGTAGGAGGAGTTACAGTCCATAGGTTTGGTCCTTAAACATGAACTTCAAGAAAGAGAGAAAGTTTCCAAGTATAGGATAACTCACGAACCCAATGATGGCCCATAGAAGGGACGACGGTCCGTAGATAGGATCGTGAGTAGGACTATCAGACATAAAGAAAATTTGAAGTTTGCTGGAAGTGATCTATGAGTTACCATCAAGATTCGTAAAAAAAATGTATGGCCCGTATAATCACTTAGTGGATAGGGTCCAAGAAAATGGGAAAACGACCAAGTGTGGAAGGACTCTACGAGTCCAACCATGGACCTAAAATGGTTTTGTAGTTTTGAGTCTAATAAAAACGTTTTAGGGAGTTTGGAAAAGTTAATAGCACGAGCAAGACCTACGGTCCGTAGTTCATTCCACTGCCCGTAAATGGACTTTCGTAGGTTGATTTTTTGTAGTTTTAATGAAAGGTAGTTTGGTCATTTCTATCATTTTCATTCCTAAATTAAGTAGTTATGGGATCCAAAGGGGCCTTAAATTAGATCCTAAACCCTAAGAAACCCCTAAGGCAATTACTCTCTCAACAAAAAGGACAAGGCAAGGCTAGAGTTTCAAGCTTCTTCACAAAGGATCGAAGTTTGTTCTTTCTAAGTCTTCTATGGTATGAGTTTGATTTATGGGTATCCTTCCACCCATAAAGTCCTCTTTAAAGTATTTTACCTTTTCTTTAAGTTCACTTAAGATATTATGTATGGTTACGATGATTTCATGATGTTTTATACTATTAAATGGTATTCATGATATCCTATGATATTTTTACTAAGTATATATATGTATTTAAGTTATTGATGATGACCCCAATGATGAGTTTCATTATTGATACGATGTGGGTTGTTTTACATATCTTTAGAGAAATATATTTCCATGATTTATGATTGTTCCATTATAATAGCCCAGCCTACCTAGTTTTCAAGTAAAGTCTTGCATGATTTATGATAATGATTAGGGCGTTAGATCTAAGATTTAAAGTAATGATTTATCAAAGATATAAGTTTGTTGACAATTGACCTAAGTATGTTTTAAAAAGGTCCCCAAGATGAAAAGACAATGCTCACTTGGTGGTTCCTAAAGTTCGAGCTACTCCCATGATTGGTACTTATAATTCTAAGTTATATTCTAAAGATATCGTGGGATAACTTAGCACCGAGTGGACTTGAGATTGGGATTCATCCCGTTAGTTGAGGGATGACCCATTCAAGATAAATTTCAATGTCCCTAACTATGTGACACCATATGAGCCCTTGTAGGGTAGGCTAGTGGATCCACATAGGCCTTTATGTTATTAAGATGTATGTGAAGTTTACGAAGTTCCACCTGGCAAGTGGTCTCTCCATGCAAACATAGGGGGTTATATTGGATTCCATATAGTAGCTCACGTAGTCTTATATGTCGGTTAAGGTCTTCTCCCAAAAGTTTATAATTCTATGATATGACTCTATTACATGTGATTTCTTATGCATTGACTCTTGTCCATATTGAATTATATTCTTTGTGCATGCCTAAGCTCACTTTATGTACTTTTCATCTCATACGTACTCATATATCATATTTATGAATGATGACATTACAATTCATATACGCATTGCATCTCACATACTTAGTATATTCCAATGTACTAATGCATATTTTGCCTGCATAATTTAATCATATAGGGACAGATATTTCTTCACTAGCTCGTGGCTAGTATTCGACGTTCAAGACTAGCACTTTTATTTGTGGTGAGCCCTTAGTTTGGGACTCTACCATTTTCCTATTTACCTTGTATTTTATTTTGAGATGATGTATTTATGACCCTTTGAGGAATTTACTTTCTATGTTGTTAAACTTTGGAGTCCTTTCGATTTGATGGAAACTAACCGTTATTGTTTTCATCCGTTGATATGTTAGATGGTATGCTTTATAGACAAAAATATGTTAGTTATTCATGGTTATTAATGTTGCTTCATTATCTTAAAAAGGCCCATAGACTCTTCCCCATTTTACTCTTGCATTTCTTATTTTATGCCTATGAAATACTTAAGATGACTAGGGTGAGGTGTCTTCAGGTATTTCATTCACCGTGTGATGACTAGACCCCTAGGTCAGATCGTTACAGGCCCCCTCCCACATAGTTATGTATATGATATTTATGTTATTTCAAAACGTGTTTCACATGATGTATTAGTCATTTATTACATATTGAGCTTTACTCTTTGATTATGACTATGCATATTGTCTATAATGACATTACAATTTCGTGAATGATGACATTATAATTTCATGTATGATGACCTTATAATTTCATGTATGATGATATTACAATTTCATATGTTGTATTTACATCTCAAGTACTTAATATATTCTAAAATACTAATGCATATTTTTCCTACATAATATTACCATGTAGGGGTCGATGTTTCTTGACTTCCGAGCCGATGACTTTTCTTCGCTGGAGTCGACAACACTTTTGCCCTGTTTACTTTTTGATCGAGAATTCTCTCCCTTCCCCTCCTTAGCCTTTCTTCCCTTCACTAGCGGTCCGATTTTGGCCAGACCCAAGGATCGCCAGCCCCCTTCAACGGGCTAGTTCTTGGTGACTGAGTGTCGTCCCTGATCAAATTTTCCGACTACGATTTTGTCTTATTATGTTCTTTTCATTCCCATAATTGAAGCAATATAACAAGAAGGAAGAGGATCTTCCATTATCTCTGTCATCAATAAACATGTATCGAAAATCCTAGTTCTATTTTCAGTGGCTTTAGTTTAATCTTTACTTTTCTGTGATTTTGTTCATCATTTTTCACTAAACATTGAAGGAGAATCTATGTTTCCTCTAGTTCTGCAACCCTAGTTTTCTTCTTTCTTCTTTCTTGCTTTCTTTTGTTCTTTATTTATTGGCAAACTCCACCAAGTTTCAGCGAAATTTGATGATCCTCTATCAGGCAATCTCTGGTGTCTATTTTTTGGCAAGAAATAGATTCCGGTGAAGTTTTCTGGCGAAGTCTACAATTGGTATTTTCTAGCAATATTTATCCTCTTTTGAACAAGTATATCTTCCAATTTCTTGTTATCTCTTATTCTAATGAAGTGTATCTTTTAATTGCTTATATTGCTGGCCCTTCTACATATTTGTGCTGTAGTTTCTTGCTTGCTGTGTTGACTACCATATACCCTTGGATTTACCATATATTTATATTTATTATTCATTATTATGTTGTCTTTACTCGTTTATGTTCCTTGATTTGTACTTGTTTGTTTGATTAATAGCCTTAGATTTTTATGATTACTAGTTTTCCCTAGATTTTATCTTTTTGGTCTTTGTAGCTTAGTGAGTTATTAATTCTTAATTTAGTAGCATTAGAATCTAATGATGGATTAGGGTCATGTCATCAGTTGGGGTCGGAGGTAAGGGGTACGGGTAGAAAGAGGGGGACGAGCTTATTTAAGTTAAGGGTAGAGTCGTGGAATATAGGATCATTGGCAGGAAAATCCATAGAGCTAGTGAAGTATCTTAAGAGGAGACATATTGATATAGGTAGGTACCAAAGCTCGGGATGTAGATGGATTTAAGTTGTGGTACTCGATTAGTTCTAGGGGTAGAAATGGTGTAGGCATCCTAGTAGACAGGGACCTTAGGGAATATCTGGTCGAGTTAGGAGGTTTAACGATAGAATGATGTCTATCAAACTTGTGGTTAGTAGGCATGTAGTGAATGTAGCTAGTACCTATGCGCCTCAAGTAGGCTTGGATAAGGAAACCAAAAAGCTCTTTTGAGAAGATTTGGACGAGGTTGTGAGAGGCATACTAGAGACAGAAAAAATCTTTATTGGGGGCAACTTTAATAGGCATATCGGGGCTACCACTAGTAGGTTTGAAAATGTTCATGGAGTCTTTGGTTTTGGGGAGAGGAATAAAGGTGGGACATCTGTTAGGCCCCGTAAATATTTCATTGAGGTAAATTGTCACTTTGGGAAAATTTTGCAAATATTGTGTAATTGAACTTAAGTTAATTATGGTGCATAAGTATAGGAGTTGAGTGTTTTGGGA
>JAABOM020057414.1:0-15166 GCA_011800125.2 Solanum clarkiae | reverse complement strand
TCAAATTCAAAGTTGAAATTTGAAAAGTTTAAAGTTATTTTTATTATTTTATAATATTTTATAATAATTATATTATTAAAAGTTAATAACTTTTTACATAATGAATATTTAAATAATAATACAAATATACAATATTAAAAAATATATATAATATACATATATAATATAAGTATATAACTAAACTAAAAAAAAATCAGTACAGTTCCGATTCCGGTACCGGTCTGATCCGGTACTAACCCGGTAACTAGGAGACCGGGCCAGAACACCCTTAAAAAACTTGTTGACCCAGTTCCGGAACTTTAAATGCTCCAACGGAACTGGTTCCCGTTCTGGTATCGAAATATCAGTCAGATTTGCTCCGGTCCGGTCCGTTGCCAACCTTAAGCAATACTTGTCCAATTTATGAAATCAAGAGATGACTTTACACTTAGTTCATAATTTACCCTTATCATTAATTATGGTCATTTTTCCACTGCCTTTTATAAGACATTACATTTATTATGTTCAAAGAGTGATTTGGTAAAATTACTCCTATCATTTACTGTTTCTTAATCCCTATACCAAGTCAACAGAGGACAAGTAAAGAAGAACAGAGGGAGTAGTAGATTGTAGCATCTTTCTTCTTGCGATTAATATTCTTAAAAAAAAAAAAGTGGGTAAGACTCAATCTCTTTTATATATAGTGATTTTTAATGTTAGGATTATATACTCCCTTCATTTACATTTATATGTCATTTTTTTTATATTTCACTTGCATTTAAAAAATTAGTAATTTTACTATTTTGCTCTTATTTAATATATTTTAAAAGTCATGTTTTAATTAAGAAAAAAGGATTAAAAAAATAGCCCTAAATTATTTGCAATGGAGCAGAAATATCCTTCCATTGTGTTTTGGCTCAAAAATACTCCTCAAGTAAATTTTGGCTAAAAAATATCCCTCTCTCTAATGAAAACAATAAAAGGTTAAAAAAACACCCCCGAACTATTAGAAATGGAGCAAAAATACCTCTTGATTAGATTTTGATTAAAAAAATGCTCCTCCCTTAAAATTTTGCAAACAAAAAAACCTCTCACTCTAATGGAGATGACATCATGCATGTTATGTGGACAAAAGGCACCACATGATCATCACATGAAACTCCATTCAAGGACTCAAGAGGTTTTCTCCTAAGATTATAGGTCTGAGACTAACCTTTTCATGTCAAAGGGATTGTTATTTCACTTGCAAACGTCTCAAAAAGTCAATTTGTGAATGATAATATTGATTCGTCCTCGTTATAATCATTGCCTCCTTTTTCAATCAGTTTCTCGAGTTCAATAGGATCCAATTCTTCAAATTTTCCGAACCCACGAAGCTTGTACATAAATTGTTGTACTTATGTTAGTAATGTAACATAATTAATATAAATTATCATTCTCAAGAGAATAAATTAGTTGCAACTATAAATCAAATCTTTTTTTAATTAATATAGTAAGAATCTGGACAACTCAAAGTCTGATAAAATTAATTCAAAAATGCATTGGGGTTGAATTCTTTAATAGAAAATGAATATTTTAAATAATAACTTTAAAATTTTAACGGATGGGTATTTTTTTAATTAGGTGAAAACTAACGAAAAGTATTTTTGTTCAATTTCTAATAGTTAAGGGGTATTTTTGGCACCTTTTTATTTCTGTTAGGACGAGGGGTATTTTTTAGCCAAAAATTTAAAGGAGGGGTATTTTTGAGCCAAAAATATACTGAAAGGGTATTTTTGAACCAAAATATAACAAGGGTGTATTTCTGCTCCATTCAAAATAGCTCAAGGGTATTTTTGATCCTTTTCGCTTTAATTAAAAAAAAAATACTAAATATACTATATTTCAAAAATTTAAATGCATTTGGATGACTATTTTGAATCTTAAAAGTTCAACTTTCAACATTCCTAATTGGTCAAATTAATAGATATTCTCAAAGTTAATTAACTATCAGAGGTATAATAGAAAGGATAGAGTAATTTATGTATTGATTTTATAAAATGGCTATTTTGAATCTTAAAACTTCAACTTTCAACATTCCTAATTGGTCAAATAGATATTCTCAAAGTTAATTAACTATGAAAGATATAATAGAAAGAGTAGAGTAATTTATGTATTAATTTTACAAAATGACATATATTAAAGACCATCAATTTATCGTAAAAAAATAACATATAAATGAGAAGGAAGAGAATAAGACCTAATCTCAATCGTACCAAGTTGCTCAGATATGTATCTGACTTGGTTATAGTTCTTCGGCATTATTAAATGAAGTACGTTCATATTTTGATTTCGTTAGATTTGAAGTAAAATTGATATAATATGTGGTTATTTTACCTGCAAGAGAATTTATAGGACTATGTTGTTATGGTCTGCTCAACAAACGTATAAAGTGGATCGCAGTTTGGCTGACCCTCTTTTTTTCACTCGATTTGAGATCCTTTATGATGAAAAGGATGGGTTCCAAGAGACTGATTCAAAGTTCTTGTAGAGTTGAATCATGCAATATCAGAAATATTTAGTTGTTTAGGAAATTTATGTTTCTTGAATCATTGCTCCAAACGTACATTTCTCAATTTTATCTTGGGCATTGGGGTAATGTTATTGTGTTTAGTGCGATTAAAGTTATTATTAGTCATGTTTAAGTAGTGCTCATATATTTGCTTTGATAATTTTGTGTCAATTTCTTTATCATTTTTCCTTTACACAATAATGGTTAATTAGTGCTCATTGTGGAAGTATTTGTTTAATGCAATGAATAGAAATTTCATATTGCTTGGAATTTGTTTTTGTTGGACAATGCCGTGATTACTCGGATTTCAAATATTTTAGACAAATATTAAGATATTATAAGATTGATAAGCAAATACTACCCACGAATAAAATTTATTTTGATTACACATTTTTTGAGATGTTTAAAAGAAATTTAAGGATGCAATTATATGGCTTGACCAATTTATTTTAACATTAACTTTTATTCATTTAAATCAAGACGTGTAAATAGAGATTATCAATTGCAATGTAGTTGAATGGTGAAAATTATGCTTCTAAGTTGGTGTATGTCTAGTCTCTAGATTGAGAATATGGCGACGCATGTAGAATATTGGAGTTGAAATCAATAAAAAGTTCACCAATAATATGGTGAGTAACCATGGCTTGTGATACAGTTAGTTTTTTTTTTTTTCAAAATTACTTTAATTTAAATATTAGTGGACAAGAACAACTATACTAGAACCACATGAATTAAGGGTTGCCTCTTATTTTTATTCCGTCAACATAACTTCTTAGTCGATTTTTCTTTTGATTTGGAATTAACAAAATAACTCGAAAATATCGTAACTCAAATGCCGTGTTCCTTGATTTTATTACTTTATTCGTTTAAGATATTAATATTATGTAAATATTTATATTGATGAAGACAAGGTAATGACAAGTAAGAACAGTTCATGACATGGAACTTATGACAACCACTAGCTTAAATAGCATCGTGTACCTAACTTTGATTAGTGAATAGCAGGATATTAAGGTCATATAGTACAAGTTAAGATAACCACAAGTAGAAATACTTTAATGTACTGCTGTCACTCAATTAGTACCTATTGCACTTGTTGAAATTTAGCAACTTCAATCATTCCAGATTCGAGTTGGACAAGTCAAGATCGTTTTTTTTATTATTATTAAAAAAAAAGAAACACATTCTGTTTTGGATCGAGAAAGGCATATGCAAACTAATTTAAAGAATTACGATGGCCATAACAAACTAATTTGGGAAGCATAGCAAAATATGGGGATTTGCTGATGGTAGGTTGCAGGAGCATAGGAAATTATTTTCCTAAAAAGCATTTCTGCCTACTAAATCAAATACTAGAAAATATTTTAAACATATCCTATATGTAACTTAGTCTCTATACACACAAAAAAGATACTCTAAAATAAAGATATAGTGATCAACTGTTGTATATATAAATTATTACTAAGCCAATTCCATATACTGTCTTCACTAAATAAGTCCTACGTTAAATAATTAAGCATACTTCAAGATGCAATATCACCAGTTGGGTTTTTAAAATGTGTGAATGGAAAATGAAAGTTGTGACTTTTTTAAAAAGTTTTGATTTTTCTGAAAAGTTATGATTTTTTGAAAAAGTTATGACTTTTCGAAAGATTGTAACTTTTTTTAAAAGATTGTGACATTTTCAATAAGGTACAATAAAATTCACATTGCCCTTTGTTGTCTGTAAATAGAGGGTTCTCTCTCATTTTTCACCAAGGAATTTTTTAAACTTCTTATTCTGCAGAAACAAATTCTAGTGTATTTTATTGTCGTTGAGTAGTTCGCTGACATCATAATTTTAGGTATCAATACATCAATGAGTAAGATCATTCAATTTTAAGAGGATTTATTCTATTAATCTCAGTTACTCGAGTATAGGAAAGTTACTTTCTCACTATTATTTTCCTTCTGAAAAGAAAAAAATTAGAGAACGAGAACTATCTTGGTGATAAAAGAGAGAAAAGTTGGAATCAGAACTTTATGTTAAAGCCAATTTGTTTGCTTCACTGTGTTGTGAGAAGTTCTCAATTTGATTTGATGAATTTAAAATGACTATGAGTCATGATTATTTTTAAATCGATGAACATCTTTTGAATCAAATAAGGATGTAACGGGTCATTCTTATTATCATTGTCATATTTATTTATATATATGGATAGATTGCATTCGACCAAGGAAAATAAATAAACTAATTGTTGGTCCATTGATAACAAAGAGGATAAGTGACATGAAGCCTATAAGTACCTTAGGTGATCAATCCTAATGACTATTGATTTAATGATATTGGTACTGCATTAAAGTTTGTAATTTTTCTGAAAGGTATCACTTGAAGATATGTCATGACTTTTTATATACTTACTTCATTTCAATTTACTTTCTCTCTTCATTTTTACTTGTCATTATTTCACCTTTTGAGGTCAATTTAACTAAACCTTAAAAATAAATTGAAATAGCTATTTATTATTTGAAATATAAAATTTAGATGGTTGAAAACTATTCGAAAAATGCTATAAGTTGCGATCCTTCTCACATTAACATGATGAAAAAATATATTTTAAAATGTTGGTCAAAGTTCATAAAGTTTAACCTCGATAAGTGAAACAGTGACAAATAAAAATAAACAAAAAGAGTATACGAGTTAGTTTAACTTGGCACGAAGTTTAAGAAAGAAATATAGTGTTTTGAAATTTTTTATCTAAATTGAATCATAGATATTTGAATGGCTAGAAATTCATTTTATTTAGAGTAAAATGAATATTTTAAAATTAAATTGGTATTAAATATAGAAATGTATCATTTTTTAAGACTGACTAAATAGAAAGTAAGTCATACAAATTTAGATAGAGAGAATATCATTTTTTGTCTTTCGGAGACTAAAATTATTGTGATTTTCTACTCCTAGTTGGAGACTAATGTCTTCATGAATTTCTGCTTTGGTTCATTTACTTCGGTTTGAAGAATATAAAAATTTTATCGAGTAAATTAAATTGAATATTTGGTTCAAAGAATATTAAAATTTTATCAATTAATCAAACAGTTTGTTTGAATGAATATTTCAACTTGAAGAGTATAAAAACCAATCAAGAATATTAAAGCTTAATGGTTAGAAGAATATAAAACTGTCATTGTTAAACAAATATAGTGTTGTATTTTTTTTTTCTCTTGATTTTCTACTCCATCTGAATTTGAAACTGATCTAAAGTCATAAAAACTTCATCAACAGTCAAAATTCATTAGTTTGACGTTTTAAAGAATATAAAAACTTCATCACTAATTAAAAAAGTTGTATAAAGATTCAGTCTATATTGTTAGTATCTATCTAACTATGATAGAAAAAAGTTACTAATATAAAGTCAACAATTTTATGCCTGCACTAGGTACCTTTAAGGATTGAACTTTTGATATTTTGTAAAGATTATAAAAGGAAATTGAAGCACTAATAATTTTATTGGTAGAATGTTATCTTCAAAATATGCTTCATGTTGCCGATGTATATTTCATAGTATACAATTTTAAAGCGAAAAAAATTATGTAAAAAGTTATTTTCAAATACTTAAAAAATAACTTTTGAGATCATATTTAAAATGTGAAGCTTCTTTGTTTGTGACAAAGACAAAATTAGACTTAGTGTCTAACTAAGTCCATATTAAATTTGAAACCACTAGATATGAAGTTAATAACAATCTTGTATTATGTTAAGACCTACAAAATTCATGGAGTATAGTTGATATTGTGATCGTTGAGTTTCTTTTTACTAGTATATGATATGACAAGCACAAAACTACAAATTAAATATAACTTCCTCAAAAGAATTATGTTATTTTGTGAAAGAGTGTAAAAATACAAATATAGGTATAGACACCAATATTGATGAAAGATCATTTGTCATATTTGTGCTACAAAAAAAATATTTGATTTATATACACTTATGGGACCCCATGAGACAATGCATAACACTCTCTAAAATATCCTAACTTAGAAAGTACAAAAGTCTAAGAAATTTATTCTGAAATTATTGAAGAATGGGACTTACGAGCCCAAACTACAACCCATATATCAATACGAGCCGTAAGAGGGATCTCGTAGACCTTGTCTCCAGGCCCTAAAACAAGGCCTAAACCATGAGCTAGTCCATGAGCTATACACAAGGCCTAGTAGAGTCTATGCCTTGACCTCTAAGGCCAAGACTGTCAACCCTCCACAAAAAGGTTCTACGACTTGTTAATTAGACTATGAGCCGAAGTCTTTGATGCATTTCGGATCGCACCAAGACCTTTCACTCGAAGCCAAGCTAGGGAACTTCAAAGGATGCAAGGACTACTCATGAAACTAGAAATTCCTGAGCTTGTATTGATGGCAAAGAAGGAATTTCATGCCTTGAAGATAGCTTGTATAGATGAAAGAGAGACAAGGGATGAATCTTTCAAAATCAATGAAGAGGCGCCTATTAGCGATGCGTTGAATACTTCAGCAATGTTTTGTGAGCTCGCCTAATGTTATAGGCTTCAGGATAGGATCATTCGATGAGGAAAGGGATGATCGATGATGCACTGAATGAAGTTGGCGATGGCTATCCAGATTGCCCAATTGCAATTTCGAGCCACTTTTGGGTCATTGTTGCAATAATTATCTAAGACTATAAATAATTGGTAATTGCTCACATTTAGGTAGGCTACTTTGAATATTGATGAACAATACTCTTTATGTGAGTTTGAGAGCTTAGTACAAGTTTTATTAATCTTTGTTTAGATACATTGGTTGGGAGGTGAATCTAATTTTCCTCGAGGTCATTGCAAGAGGTAGGTGCTATCGTTGGATCAATGGATTGAGGTCTTAAGATATAATATAACTTTTGGTTGCTTTCTATTTTTCTTTTTTCATGTCTATTTGTCTATCTTTAATTTTTTGTCTTTTGTTTTCGCATTTTGTTCTATTTTTCGTAGTGAGATTTGCATCATTTGGTATTAGAGCTGAGCTTAAATTCGTTTCTACAATTCTAGTCTTGCGTTTATTACTTAAAAAATGAGTCAAATAACATTTCTAGAAAATTTCAATTTTTTTTTAATTGATTTGAGTCTTCTTTGAAGTTTTTAATGTTACATTTGCATCATTTGGTATAAGAGTTGATCTTAGATTCGTTTTTGTGATTCTAGTCTTGGGTTTGTTACTACAAAAGAAATGGCTCAAATAACATTTTGAGAAAATTTTAAAAATATTTTTATTGATTTGAGTCTTATTTGAAGTTTCTAATGTTAGATTTGTGCTCTCTAATATTATTGGAGTCTAAATCTAAGATTCGATGAAGTTTAGAGTGAAATTGAAGATTCTACTATTGTAGGGTGAAGGAGCTTGAAGAAGATGCAAATAGGTTTTAAAATTTGAAGAAATTGGGAGATAAAAAATATTAGGGTTAGGGATTGTTCTCTACGTCAAAAAGAACCTTAATCTCAAATTTCATAAAATTTTGAACCAAAATTATTAAGGGTTTTAATTTAGATCTTCACATGTTTCAAAGTGTTCTTGAGAATATTCAAATCTTCAAGAAGAAGAATCTTCAAAAGGAAGGTGTTTGATCCAAAAAGAAAAAGAAAAAAAGTACTTGTATTTGTACAAACGAAAATTTATCAAAAAGGGTAAGTACGAGGTCAAAAAAGTACAAAGGGCCCACAAAGAGGTCAAATTCAGGGTCTTCAAATGTTCAAAAATGTCAATTGGGTGAGCTAAACCGAGCTTGCAAAACACGTTCGACATTCCACCGAATAGTACCTGAGCTCGCCTAGTTCATCCTGAATTACTGTAACATTCAGCGATCTAAGGGAGCATTCAGCGATGCGCCGAAGTCATTTGGCGATCTAATTTCATGAGCCGAACTTTAATTTTGACTTTTCAAAGTTTGAATTCAGAGATCTGAGCATCTTTTTATGCAACCGATCTCATATTATAGATTCATAGTTTTTTTTCTTTTGATTTTCGTTCATTCTCATGATTAAATAATTAAATTTTCAACTCATAATTGATCTACGTATTGATTATTAGTTCTTGAATTATTTTTCTTGTTAAAGTCATTTTCTTTTGTGCTTTATTCATTTTTGTCTCGTAGTTAACTTCTTGATTCAAGTCCATTTTCTTTAATCGAGTCTTCTGTTTTTCTTGAAACAAGAATCCATTTCGACCAAGAGTAGAAATTGATATTTAAAGGACAACCTAGTATAAGCAATCATCAACCTTAGTCAAGCCAATTTGAGAGGCAATCAAAGGTGTATAAGCACGAATGATTATGAGTTTGTTTTACTAATGCTAATGTTATGTTATTTATTGTCTTTGAAGAGTGATTTCTTATTAGGTACAATGGCAACCGAAAATGAGATTCCAACACCCATCGAAGGGGTTACCTTGGATGTTATAATGGAGGTGATCACTAGTATGAGTCAGAGGATGAAAATCATCGAGGGGAAAATATCCACCATTGTCATGACCCGAACCTTGGGTCTAGGAGTGACATGACGAATGGGAACCCGAGAGTCCCCAAACAAGCCCCAAAATATCCAAAATTCACATCTTCGGTTCGAAAATATATTGGAAAAGTAAGCACATAGTATTAAGGGACAGGAAAGTAGGACTCACTCTATGGGGATATCATAGGAAAAGCGAAAAAAATATGGATTCACATAATATGTAGCACATAAAGACTAAGGGGCAGGTAAGTATGAACGCAATTCGGGACTTAGGATCTTCCACATTTCCACATCAAACATACATAAATATCATAATCCTCATAACAAATCCATAATAGCCACATTCAAAAGATATCAATAACCATAAGCTCCAGATACAACACCTAACACATAGATCCGATAAGAGTCTAAGATGTCCAACAATGCCTCTAGTCATAAGATGGGAGGGGAGCCAAGACATGTCCCGGGCTCACCCTCAAGTAAAGATAGCATATGCAAAAGGTACATAAGATATAGGAATGGTAGCACGTCCTTGGAAGATAGTTTTCACCACAACAAGCCAAAACTTGAGATCCCAGCTACAGTCGTACGGTGGATGATCGTAGTCCTTGATCCCTACATGGTGAGATCATGTAGGCAAAAGTATACGTTAGTACATTTGAATGTACTAAGTATGCGAGGTTCAATGCATGTAACTTACCGGACCCTGCATACAATGTTAGATGACAAGGGCACATAATATAGAAAGAGATATATACAACAAGGAATGTAGTATAATAAGATGCTATAAAATTTATGATGCATGAAATGTAAATGATGCTGATATATAGTGGGGATAAGACCTTAACCAACATGAGTAAGACCAAGAGAGCTATTACTTAGAATCCCGATGAAATCCCCTTATTGGTAAAAAGGTGGTCTACGTGCCAAAGGTAAATCATACTTCACCTTACGGGAACCCATCCCATTTCGCATGGAGCAACCTTCCTTACGGAAACATATCCCATTTCGGATAGGATTTTCACATAAAGCATATCTTGTCATATTATACTTTACCTAACAGGAACCTATCCCATTTCGTATGAAACAACCTTCTTTTAAAGAACACATCTCATTTCAAATAGGATTACACATAACCTATGTTAGGCACATAGTTCTAGGAAAGAGAGAACTCCCTTGTCCATCGGTGCTAAGTCATCATCTCACAAGAATACTCATAATATACATATACATATTTTCAAAAGAGGCAATAATCATTTCCACACCACTTTAAGGCATTCTTAGGGTTAAAGGCCAAACACCATCCATCATAATTCATACTTAGGCTCAAGCGCCAAAAATCATAATTTCATAGTTATAATACTCATGCATAGGAATATGTCATTCATATACAAAATGATGCAAGCACCCAAAATGCTCACAGAGCCAAAATCATATACATATGTGATCACATTCTTGTCATAACCAATATCTTATCAAAATCATATCATAATTCATAGTTGGGCTTAACCCACTTCATAATTTCGATAGAAATTCATTTGATGGGTAATTGAGAATCAATCTACAATCAACAATATAATATAAAATTCAAGTGAAAACATAATTAAATACATATTTAAAATCATAATATAATCATCCATGCATAAACAAGCCTTGAAAAGGGACATGCATGTTCATAATTTCTTAAACTCAATGTAAATCATCATAATAGGGCTTAAGGTAACTTAAAATCATCAAATATGTACAACCCATACATCAATTTAATTTAATAAATCAAAATAATTAAAACCCACAAGTCAATTAAGCTTAATTTCATGGAAAATTGCTTGAAAAAGATTTGGGTCTCCTTGATTGGAAGGAATCAAGGATCAAACCCACATACCTCCACCAAGATGAAGAAACCCAAAAAAACTTCAAGACGAATTGAGTCCTCTTGCTCCCAAGTTGAAAATCTTCAAGAGTTCTTTGGAATAGATTCTAGAGTGGCTTGAGTGAATTAGTCTTGAATGAGGGTTTTAGAATTAGTGTAGGAGAGGTTTAGGAATATAAAAGGGGATTTAAAGGTCTTAAAAAGTCTTGGAAATGGATTAAAATATCAAAAATACCTCAATAAAACACCCTTTTAAATTTTAACCACAACATCTCACACGTATCTTCACGGGTTGTGAAGTCTCCTGTCTAGCCCAGATAGATTTTACGAAAAAAGTCATACCTTCTTACTCCAAACTCGAAATGAGGTGAGGCTAAGTTCGTTGGAAAGCTAATTCAAAGAGCTTTAATTTGATAGGTCGTGAGCCACCTAGTTCATTTTGTGCTAAGAGATATGCCCATTTAAAGTTGACCATTTAACCGGTACTTATAAAAAACTTAGTCAATGAAATTCTTTTGAACTTGACTTGATGTAGGAGACCCATGATGGCCTTAAACAACATAAATGGGCTTGAATTGAAGGTTCAAAGGTGAACGTAGCTTGATCTTGAAGATCCCATACTTTAAAAATTTTACGAAATCAACTTCACGGAGGGCCATACGGCCCGTATCAAGTCACACAAGCTATGTGACTAGCCATCTGACTACACTTAGGCCAAAATAGTCATTTCAAGCTTAAGGTCATTCACACGACCCTCTACACGGTCTGTGAAGTGTCACATGGCTCGTCTAGGGTCCAAGTGTGACGTGCCTTAGCTCGAAACTCTACACCAAGGCCACACGATCCGTGTGACCTCACACGGGCCGCGCAGTCTCCCTTGAGATAACACTTGATCCAAATTTTGTCCAAAAATGAAATCCTTGAGTTTCAACGACGTCGTACAATATCCGGGTTATTACATCATCTCCCCTTTGGGAACAATCATCTTCGAATGTGGAAGTACAAGGATTGAAAGGCTTGAATTAGAACATGTAACTTCCAATTACAAGGTACAATGCATAAGGCATCATTTGAAAATCATCGCGTCATTAAGACTTATATCAAAACGTATTCAAATCTTTTTAAACATAATGAAAATAAATCATTTTCGTACACATGTATGTATATCATGTCATGAGACTCAAGAGTGAAATAATTAGGATCATTGAGAATGGAAAGATCCTAATATCATATGCTTGAGTAGATTAGAAAGGATAGAGGTATTGTCGCATCATACTTGGTTTCATTTCCCATGTATCACTTTCAATATATTGATCTTCGTTGCGAAGCCTCTCCACTTGCCTATCCAAGATCTCAGTCGGAACTTCCTCATAAGACAAGTTATCCTCAACCTCGAAGCCTTCCAAAGGCACAATAGCACTAGTACCACCAACCAACTTCCTCAATTTAGACACGTAGAAAATCAAATGAATAGAACTCAAACGCTAGTGCAAATCCAATCTATAGGCCACATTCCCAAACCGCCGAACAAATTCATAAGGGCTTACATACTGAAAACTTAACTTGCCCTCCTTTCCAAAATGCATTACACCCTTCATACATAAGACCTTAAGATACACCCAATCACCAATACGAGACTCATGATCCCTCTTTCCAATATCCAATTAAAAACCTATGGTGACTTTGAATCATCCTCTACTTTTCCCTAATCGATTCCACTCTTTCCATAGCCTCCAATACTAAATCCGGGCCTATAAAATTCATCTCATCTAACTCAAACCATCCCACCAGAGACATACACTTCTACCAAACAAAGCCCCAAGCGATGCCATACCAATGCTAGCAAGAAAGCTATTGTTGTAAACAAACTCAATAAGTGGTGGATGATCACCCCAATTAACCTTGAATTCCAACACACAAGACCTCGATATGTCCTCCAAAGTTTGAATTGTCCTCTCGGCTTGCTCAATGGATTGAGGATGAAAAGCGACACTTAACTTTACCTTAGTGTTAAGGCCATCTTTGAGATGATTTCCAAAAGTGAGAAGTAAGTCAGGTACCGTAATCTTACATAATAAAAGTAGGCATACCGTCCATTCAACCAACTCCAAATAACCTAACTTGGGATTTGTTTTCAACATTGAGAGTAGTCTCAACCGATAAGAAGTGAGCCGACTTAGTCATCCGGTCAACAATACCCCAAATTAAATCAAATTACTTTCGGTTCTGAGGTAAACCAACCACCAAATCTATGTCTGCCTCTTCCCACCTCCAAGTAGAAATTTTAATATCTTGAGTCAAACCACCGGGTCTTTGGTGTTCTACCTTTGCTTGTCGATAATTAGGGCATTCGGGTACAAACTTGGCTATATCCTTCTTCAAATCATGTGATCAATACACTTCTCTCAAACCCTATTACCTCTTAGTAGATCTCGATTGAACCGAATAAGGAGAGTTATGGGCCTCAATCATAATCACCTCTCTAAGACCATCGACATTCGAAACATAAAATCGATCTTGGTACCAAATTACACTATCTCCCCCTTGGGAGAAAACATCTATTTTCTTTTCTGCAACGAAATTCTTCAACTCAACCAACGGTAGGTCTAAGTTTTACCTTCTTTTAACATCCACATCCATAAAGATTTAACCCTATTCCTAACATAGATACCACCATCATTGGAGTTGGCCAACCTAACACCCAATCTAGCCCAATGGTAAACATACTTTGCCAACTCTCCCTTCCCTTCGGTAATATGAGCTGCACTTCCCACAAATAGCCCACTAAGGTGTCGACTATAGTGTTTGCCTTATCTGGATGATGTCATACACCCATGTCATAGCCCTTTAGGAGTTCCAACTTTCTCCTTTGCCTCAAGTTAAGACCCCTTTGAGTGAACACATATTGCAAACTCTTGTGATCGGCGAAAATGTCAACATGCACCCTATACAAGTAATGTCTCAAAATTTTCAAGGCAAACACCATCACCACTAACTCAAGATCATGAGTTGTGTACTTATGCTCATGCACCTTCTATTGTCTTGATGCATAAGCTATCAATTTACCATGTTGCATAAGTACACAACCCAACCCAAATCGAGGAGCATCACAATACACCACTAACCCATCCAATCCCTCTGGTAAAGTCAAAACAGGATCCGATGTAAATCAATTTTTCAATGCCAAGAAACTATTCTTATACCCATTCGACCATGCAAACTTTGCCTCCTTTTGAGTCAGCATGGTCAATAGAGATACAATAGATGAGAAACCTTCCACAAACATTCCATCGTAATCAGCCAACCAAAAAAAAAACTTTTGAATACCCAAATGACCAAGTTTGTCAAACAATGCATATCTTTCACCAACTCCCTCTTAACCTCATCTATAAGATCAGTTACAACATCCTCCTTTGTCTGGATTGCATTACGAGCCCAAAGTAACTCTCCCTATTCGATAGAGAGGGATGGAGATAGGAAATCTTAAGACATGTTCCATGGCACGATAAAAATCATAAAAAAGTGAAACATTTCCTAAAACACCTTGTAGCCTCCTACCCATAGATGTGGCGCACTTCACACCCATGAATATGACTCTACTTGACGTGGCATGTTGGACTATGAGGACCATTTATAAACCTAGTTCTCTGATACCATCTCTATCATGACCTAGACCTAGGGTCTAGGAGTGACATGGCGAATGGAACTCGAGAGGTCCTAAACAAACCTCAAAGTATCCAAAATTCACATTATCGATTCGGAAGCATATTCTAAAAGTAAACACATAGTATTAAGGGACGGTAAAGTAGGACTCACTCTATGGGGATATCATAGGAAAAGGGATTAACATAGATTCACATAACATATAGCACATAAAGACTAAGAGGCGGGTAAGTATGACTCACTCTATGGGGGCAATTGGGGACATAGGATCTTCTACATTTCCACCTCAAACATACATAAATATCATAATCTTTATAACAAATCCATAGTAGTCATATCCAAAGGATATCCATATCCTTAAGCTCCAAATAAAAAATATAACATATAGATCCAACAAGAGTCTACAAGATGTCCAACAATGCCTCTAGTCATAAGATGGGACGTGGACCAAGACATGTCCCGGGCTCACTCTCAAGTAAAGATAGCATAAGCAAAAGCTACAAAAGATATAGGAATGGTGGCTTGTCCTTGGAAGATAGGACTCACCACAAGAAGCCTAAACTTGAAATCCCAGCTAAAGTCGTACGGTGGATGATCGTAGTCCTT
>JAABOM020057413.1:0-15169 GCA_011800125.2 Solanum clarkiae | reverse complement strand
TCTCACTTTTGGAGGTCCTTCCAAAAAAGTCTTGGCACTATAGTAAAGTTGAGCACAACTTTTCATCCTTAGATCGACGGGCAAGCTTAAAGGACCAATCGTACCTTAGAAGATATGTTAAGAGCTTGTATGTTGGAGTTCAAAGGAAGTTGGAATAAACATTTGCCATTTATCGAGTTTTCCTACAACAATAGCCTCCATGGAAGTATTGGGATGGCACTGTTTGAGGCCTTGTATAGTAGATGATGTAGATCACCCATTGGGTGGTTTGAAGTTGGTAAAGTGGAATTAATAGGACCGCACCTAGTGGTGAATGCTATGGAGAAAATTAAAAGCATAAGAGAGAAATTTCAAGCAGCCCAAAGTAGAAAAAAGTGCTACTCGGATTTAAGGAGAAGGGAGCTTGAGTTCCAAGTTGGTGACTAGGTCTATTTGAAGGTACCCCCAATGAAAGGTGTTCTCCGGTTTGGTAAGAAGGGAAAGTTGAGTCCTAAATATATGGGACCTTACAAGGTTCAAAGGAGAGTGGGGAAAGTAGCGTATAAGTTGGACCTACCCAAGGAATATACTTTAATTTATCCAGTCTTCCATGTATCCATGTTGAGGAAATTCATGAGTGACCCAAGTTCCATAGTTCCCTTGTATGATGGGAACTTTAAAGAGGATTTGAGTTATGAAGAGGTACCTACTGAAATCCTAGACCAGCAACTGAAAAAGCTAATGAACAAGGAAGTCGCCTCCGTCAAGGTGCTTTAGCGAAACGACCAAATCGAGGATGCTATATGGGAACCAAAAGCGGATATGATGAAGTGTTACCCATATCTATTCCAATCCTCTCAAGCCTAAGGTACTAAGAAGTTCTTTAAAAATCCCCAAACTACATGCATTTTAGGTTCTCATCGTGTATGCTTTTAGTTTGATATTTTTGAACTATTTTGAAGCATGTTCTAAAGTGTAAAACTGAAAATTTTAAGAGATGGTGTTTGAATTGCATTTTTGGCATGCATACTAGGTTTTAGCTGCTAGTTTACTCTTTTGATCCTATCCTTAAGTACATTTTGGGATGAATGTTCCCAAGGGGGAGATATTGTAACGACCCTCGATATAGGAGCTCTGAGTGCAAAAGAAGTTTGCCTAGAAAATGATCGGGGACCTGGTTCATGAGACTATCTATGGCTCATAGAGTGTTCCGTGAGTAGGGTTCCAACCATGAGGAAATTTGAAGTTTTTAGAAAGTTAATCCATGACTTATCATATGGCCTATAAAATAGTATACAACTCGAATAAGGTCTCGTAAAAGGGTGTCAGATACAAGGTGAGAAATTGGCTAAGTGTGGAAGGACTCTACGAGTCCATCCATGGCTCATAGAAATTAGTATGTCCCATCCTGTTTATCACAATACGAGATTCAGAAAAGTCCATATTTCAGGACACTCAGGTAAGCCATCAGACAAGAAAGTCAATGACCCATTGATATCGTCAAAACTATACCTCCTTTTTGAAGGTTAAAGTGGTCATTGTCAAGATATATAACATAACCAAGGTTAGGATCGATCTCATAGGGAATATGGTATACTTAAAAGAATTTAAAGCAATTAAGGTGGATTAACCTACTTATCTCCCCAAAAGGGGGGGAGGAGGTTTGTAACAACTCTGAAAAGTAATCCTAAACTAAGATATATGTTAAGTTAGTGTGAAGAGTAACTAGGATATTGTGCTCCCCATGATTCCTCATCTATGTATTAACAGATAATTGAATTCTTTTCTAGTGTGTAGCATCAAGAATGGTAAGTAAAGTTTACCAAATCCTTTGATCCAGGCGAGAGGTAAATTTCACTAAGTGATTTGATACATCTCCGCAGTGTGATATTACTAACACTTACCTATTGTGCTAGTACAACCTCCTCTTGGCCTAGTTTGGTTGATTAGATGAGCAACATCAATGGAATCCTTTTAATTAATCTTTTTTTCCTACTCATTACTACCTTGATCCAGTCAGTAACACTACGTGAGTTTTAAAGTTGGCCATTGTTAAAAAGCAATCAAAACGAAGAGAATCAATTAATACATATATGAACACTTTTCAAGAATTACGAATTATCTGGTTTTACTTTGTTAGCTCTTCATGGTTTCCACAACCTTAGCGGTGGATTTAGGTACTCATGATCAGTGTTGTTGCAAGAATATGAATTTCAATAACATAATTGAATACTTACACAAGAGAATTAAGCACAATAAATCCAACCTCTTCATCAAGAATCACACGATTGAATTATACATAAAAATAATGTTTCATAAGTGTTTCTCTCAAGATCTCTACTATTCTCTATTGTTTTGTAATCTTCCCTATGAAAAATAACCTAAAAAAACTATTTATAGTCTTTAAAATATATAACCAAAATGGATTAGGAGAACTGAGTCGACAGACTCTACGGGGACTTCTACGGGCTATATAATGCTTTACGGCCTATAGTCAAGGCTTCATGGATTGCATCTTCAATTCTGGGGTTGACTTTTATGACACCCTTCTACGGCCTGTATAAAGTTTTACGGACCATAGGGATTTCATCTGATGACTTTTCGGCAACTCCCCACCTTCTGATCCTCAGGGCACGACATCAAGTCTACGACTCGTATAATCTTCTACGGCTCACCTGCATTTCATAGACTTAACTTCAGAAAATCACCCTTCACTAAGATTTTGTATGAAACTAGATCTACGGCCCATGTAATTCTCTACAGCCCATAAAAGTCCAGTGAAACCTCAACTTCTGCAAAATCTGCACACTTAGCCCCAAACTTGTGCCAACCCTATAATCCTGCAAAACAAACATAAAAACACATCAAATATACTAACATTGTTTTGAGAACACACAAAATTCAAAGTTTTTAAGCATCAAATGTGTTGTATTTTGAAAGCACATCAACACCCTCAACTTAAAATTGTTGCTTGTCCTCAAGCGATAAACTCACTCTATGTAAGAAGCACAACAACACATTGACCTCAATCTAATGGCGTATATCCCATCAACTCAAGCATAGATACCCACACTATTCTAAAAACACATCAGATAGCTATCAAGTAAATTAATACAGATCATTGTATGTGGCAATGCAATTATGACAAGCAAGGCAATTATCAACAAGCAACAATCACTGAGTTAATCTAATGTCAACAATGAAATGCAAGTGCTCTCACAGAAAGATTTCCTATATCCCTCTCGTGATGATATTTTCAGATTCAATGCTTGAGACTATGCAAGAACATTCTATCTCACAAAAGAAATTCAAATACCATGCTTGTCACGACTCGGACCGCTCGAACCAGGGGTCTAGGAGTGACATGCCGAATGGGAACTCAAGAGTCTCTAAAGAAGCCTCCAAGTATCAAAATTCACATCATCGGTTCAGAAGCGCGCTCAAAATTAAACACATAGTTCTAAGGAACGAGAAAGTAGGACTCATGCTACAGGTATATCTTAGAGAAAGGGATTAGCATGGATTCACATCGCATATAGCACATAATGACTAAGGTGCGGGTAAGTATGACTCACACTATGGGGGAAATTCAAGACTTAGGATCTTTCACATTTCCACATCAAACTTACATACATATTATAATTTCCATAATCAATCCATAATAATCATATCCAACGAATGACCATAATCATAAGGTTTAAATACAACACATAACACATAGATCCAATGAGAGTCTACAAGATGTCTAACAATGCCTCTAGACATAAGATGAGATGAGGGCAAAGACACGTCCTGGGCTCACCCTCGGAGTAATTAATAGAGACAAGACATCGTAAGTAGCAGATTAGTGGATTGTCCTTGAAAGATATGACTCACCACAACAATTATCTCAAGATCAAATCTAGCCATTGTACGGTGGATGAAGGTAGTCAGCGATCCCTACATGGTGAGATCATGTAGGCAAAAGTATGCGTTAGTACATTTGAATATACTAAGTATGCAGGGTGCAATGCACGTAGCTTACCAAACCTACACTTCAATGTTAGATGGAAAGGGCAGATAATATAGAAAGAGTCGTATATCAAAGAATGTAATATAACAAGATGTTGTAAAATTCATGATGCATGAAATGCAAATGATGCTCTTATATATAGTAGGGATGTGACCTAAACTGACATGAGTAAGACCAAACGAGCTATTACTTCGAATCTCGATGAAATCCACTCATTGGTAAAAAGATGGTGTACTTGCCAAAGGTAATCCATACTACACCTTACGAGACAACTCCTATTTCACATGAAGTAACCTTCCTTATGGGACAACTCTCATTTCGGATAAGATTTTCACATATAGCATATCAAGTCATATTGTATTATGTCTTCTCCATATGGGACAACTCCCATTTTGGAAAGGAAACCTATGCTAGATACATAATTGAAGGAAAGAGAGCAAACCTTTCATCCATCGGTGCTAAGTCGTCATCTCACAAGAATATACTTAAAGGGCAAATACCATTCATAATAATCCATGCTTAGGCTAAAATAGCAAAATCATAGTTCATAGTCATAATACCCAAACATAGGAATAGCCCATTTATATACAAGATAGTGCAAGCACCCAAGATGCTCAAAGAGCCATAATCAATAGACATATGTGTGATCACATGTTAAACCAATATCTTATCAAAATCATATCATAATACATAAATGGGCTTAACCCACTTCATAATTTCCAAAATATCTCATGTTCATGAATGCATATGCTATGAATGATGTGAGAAAAGCATGGGTAATTAAGATTCAATCTGAAATCAACATTATAATATGAAATTGTAGTGGAAACCTAATTAAATCCACATTTCAAATCATAATATAATCACTCATGCATAAATAAGTCTTAAAAGGGGACATGCATATTCATAATTTTATAAACCCAATGTAATTCATCATTTTATGACTTAAATCAACTTAAAATCCATATATAGACATAACCCATACATTGATAGAATTTAAGCAATCATAATATTCAAAACCCCAAGTTAAAGTAAGCTAAAAATTCATGAAATTGCTTGAAAATAGTTTGGGCCTCCTTGATTGAAAGGAAACCAAGGATCAAAGCCCACATGTCTTCACCAAGATAAAGAAAGCCCAAAAGAATTTGAAGGAGAATTGAATTTGTCTTGATTCCCAAGTTGAAAATCTTCAAGAACTCTTGAAAGGATTTGAGAGGGTCTTTTGAATGAGAGAGAATGAATGTGAATAATGTGAATAGGGTTTTAGGTCTTTAGAAGTATTATATAGCAAAGGAGATCCTAAAAGACCAATACAAATAACCAAATTTATGAAAATGCCACTAATGATATAGAATTTTAAAAAAAAAACTGTATTTACCCATGCACAGATGTGTTCTATGAAAACGGGCATAATTTCTTCATCCGAACTCTATATGAGGTGAAACCAAGTGCATTGGAAAGATAATTCAAAGAGATTTAATTTTATTAGGTAGTGGTCTAGCCAGTTCCTTTTGTGCTAAGAGATATGCCTATTTAAAGTTGATACTTCTATTGATACTTATGAAAAACTTAGCAAACGAAATTCTTTTGAACTTGGCTTGACGTAGGAGACCCATGATAGCATTAAACAACACAAATAAGTTTGATCTGAAGGCTTGAAAGTGAACCTAGCTTGAGCTTGAAGATTTCCATACTTAGAAAATTTTCAATGAAAAGTTAGCCACACGGAAGGATCATACGGGCCGTGTGGTGTCACACAACCCGTGACACTGCCCATGCTACCTCCCTTAGACAAAATAAAATATCTCATGCTAAGAGTGAAGCTCGAAGGCTATACGGACAGGTACACAGTCCGTGTGCCTTCATACGGACCGTGAACATAGCCATGTCCCACTACTTTGCTTCATACATTGGTGTTCCAAGAGAAAGGTCATCACACGGCCCTCCACACGGTCCGTGAAGTGTCCTATGGTCCGTATGGGGTCCAAGTGAGATGTTCCTTAGCTTGAAACTCCACTCCAAGGCCATACACCCAAATTTAAGCCTAGTATTGTGCCACTAGAGACGACAAGGCTCGTGTGACCTCATAATGGTCGTGTGGTCTCCCTTGAGATGACACTTGGTCCAAATTTTGTTCAAAACGAAATTCTCAACCTCCAATGAAGTCATACAAAAATTTGGGTCATTACATCATCTGCCCTTGGGAACATTTATCCTCAAATGTGCTAGAACAAGTCTTGAAAGCCTTGACTTAGAACATGAAACTCACAAACACAAGGTACAATGCATGATTCACCAGTTGAAAATCATCAAGTCATTAAAACTCATCAAAACTTATTCAAGTCTTTTTAAATATCACAGAAATAAATCATTTTCGTGCACATGTATGCATGTCATGTCATGAGACTCAAGAATGAAAGAATTAGGAACATTAAGAATGGGAAGAACCTAATGACATAGGATTGAGTAGATTGGAAAGGATAGAGGTATCGTCGCTTCATACTTGATCCCACTTCCTATATAGCACTTTCCATATGTTGATTCCTCCAAAGCACCAAAGCAAAGCCACACCCCTGATACGAAGCCGCTTCACTTGTCTATCCAAAATTTTCACCAAAATTTCCTCATAAGTCAAGTTCTCCCCAAGCTCAACACCTTCCCGAGGCACCATAGCACTAGTATTACCAACCAACTTCCTCAACCTAGAAAACTAGAGGACCGAATGAATAAAACCCAAAACCTGGTGCAAATCCCATCCACAGGCCATATTCTCAAACCGCTCCACCATCTCATAAGGACCTACATACCGAGAACTTGACTTGCCCTTCTTTCTAAAATACATCACACCCCTCACAGGTGAGACCTTCACATACACCCCAATCATCAATATGAGACTCTTGATCCCTCTTACAAACATCCAAATAAAACTTTTGATGACTTCAAACCATATTCAACTTTTCCCTAACTAATTCTGCTCTTCCATAGCCTCCGACTCTAAATATGTCCTACAGAAATAACCTCGTCTAGCTCAAACCTTCCAACCAAAGACCTACACCTTCCACCACACAAAGCCCCAGACGGTACCATACTAATGCTAGAATAAAGGTTATTGTTGTAAGTAAACTCAATAAGTGGAAGATGATCATCCAAAGTAACCTCGAATACTAACATACAAGACCTCGTCATGTCCTCCAAAGTTTGGATTGTTCTCTCGACTTGCCAATGGATTCAGAATGAAAAGAGATACCTAACTTTGCCTTAGCGCCAAATCCCCCTTGAGATGACTTTCCAAAAGTGAGAAGTAAGTTCGTTACCACAATCAACATAATACAAGTAGGCATATGATCCAGTCTACCAACCCAAATTACATAACTTGGCATTGTTTCTAACGATAAGAGTAGTCTCCATCGATAGAAAGATAGCCGGCTTAGTCATCCGGTCAACAATACTCCAAATTTTAATCCAATTGTTTTGGATCCGAGGCAGACCAACCATAAAATCCATGTTCACCTCTTCCCACTTCCAAGTAGAAATTTCTATACCTTGAGCCAAACCAGCGAGTCCTTGGTGTTCTACCTTCGTTTCTTGACAATTAGAGCGTTCGGGTACAAATTTGGCTACATCCTACTTCATACCATGTGACCAACAAACATCTCTCAAACCTTAGTACCTTTTGGTAGATCTCGGGTGAATTGAATAATGAGAGTTATGGGCTTTATTCATGATCGTCTCCATAAGACTATCAATGTCTGAAACACCCAATCAATCATGGTACCGAGTTACACCATCTCCCCCTTGGGAGAAAACCTCTATCTCATTTTTGGAAACTAACCTCTTCAACACAACCAATGATAGATCTACATATTGCCTAGCCCTTCCATCAAGAGCCACTAAGGATTCTGCCCCCTTTTGAACATGAATACCTCCATCATTAGAGTCGGCCACCCCAACACCCAATCTAGCCCAACAGTAAACATCTTATGCCAACACCTCCTACACTTCATCCCCATAAGCCATACTTCCCAAAGATAGTCCACTACGAGAATTGGCTACAATATTTGCATTGTAAGGATGAAATTATACACTCACGTCACAACACTTTAGGAGTTCCAAGCTTCTCATTTGCCTCAAATTAAGGTCCCTTTGAACGAACACATATTGCAAACTCTTGTGATAGGTGAAAATGTCAACTTATATCTAATACAAACAGTGTCTCCAAATTTTCAAGGCAAATACCACTACAGCTAACTCAAAATCATGAGTCGTGTACTTATGCTCATCCACCTCCAATTGTCTCGATGCATAAGCTATCTCTTTACCATGTTGCATAAGTACACAACCCAACTCAAACCGAGCAACATCACAACATACCACTAACCCATCTAAGCTATCTGATAAAGTCAAAACAAGAGGCGGTGTAAACCGATGTTTTAATGCCTAAAAACTCTTCCACACCTATCTGACCATACACACTTGGCCTTCCTTTGAGTTAACATAGTCAATGAAGATGCAATAGATGGAGACCTTTCAACAAACCTCCTATAATAATCAGCTAACCCAAGAAAACTATGAGTAACTAAAAGACCAAGCTTGCTAAACAATGCACACCATTCACCAACTCCCGTCTAACCTCATCTATAATATCTGCTACAACATCCTCCTCACCTGAATTGCATTATGAGCCCAAGGTAACTCTCCTTATCTGGTAGGGACTGATGGAGATAGGAAATATTAAGACACGCTCAACGGCATGATGTGGATCATGAAAAGTGAAACATTTCCTAGAACATCTTGTTGCCTCCTATCCATACATATGGTGCACATCATACCCATGAATAAAACTCTACTTGACACAACAAGCTGGACTCAAAGAACCATTTACAAATCTAGTGCTCTGATACAATCTCTGTCACAACTCGAACTTGGGATCTAGGAGTGACATGGAAAATGGGAACTCGAAAGTCCACAAATAAGACTCAAAGTATCCAAACTCACATCATCGGTTCAGAAGCGCATTTAAGATTAAAAAATAGTTCTAAGGAATGAGAAAATAGGACTCACGCTATGGGAATATCTTAGGGAAAGGAATTAGCATGGATTCACGTAGCATATATCACATAATAAATAAGGGTTGGGTAAGTAGACTCACGCTATGGGGGCAATTCGAGACTTAGGATCTTCCACATTCCTACCTCAAACATAAATATATATCATAATTTCCATAATCAATCCATAATAGTCATCCGACGAGAGTCTTCAAAATTTCCAACAATGCCTCAGAATAAGATAGGATAGGGGCCAAGACATGTCCCGGGTGCACCTTTCAAGTAATTAATATACACAAGACATCATAGGTAGAGGAATGGTAGATTGTCCTTAAAAGATATGACTCACCACAACAATTATCTCAAGATCTAATCTAGTCATCGTGGTGGATGAAGGTAGTCTTCGATTCCTATACGGTGAGATCATGTAAGCAAAAGTATGCGTTAGTACATTTAAATGTACTAAGTATACGAGGTGCAATACATGTAGCTTACTAAACCTGCACCTTAATGTTAGATGGCAAGGGCACATAATATAGAAAGAAACATATATCAAAGAATGTAATATAACAAGATATTATGAAATTCACGATGCATGAAATGGAAATGATGCTCTTATATATAATGGGGATGTGACCTTAACCGATATGAGTAAGACCAAGTGAGCTATTACTTGGAATCCCGATGAAATCCCCTCATTGGTAAAGTAGTGATATACTTGCCAAAGTAAACCATACTTTACCTTGCAGAACAACTCCTATTTTGCATAAAGTAACCTTCTTTACGGGACAACTCCCATTTTGGAAAGGATTTTCACATATAGCATATCAAGTCATATCGTATCATGTCTTCTCCTTATCGGGCAACTCCCATTTTGGAGATGTCTTTCCTTAAGGGAAAACTCCTATTTCGTAAAGGAAACATATGCTAGGCACATAGTCCAAGGAAAGAGAGCAAACTCTCCATCCATCGATGCTAAGTTGATGCTTAGGCTCAAATAGAAAAATCATAGTTCATAGTCAGAATACTCATGCATTAAAATAGCCCATTCGTATAAAAGATGGTGCAAGCACCCAAGATGCTCAAAGAGTCATAATCAATAGATATATATGTGATCACATTCTTGTCATAACTAATATCTTCTCAAAATCATATCATAATACATAATTGGGTTTAACCCACTTCAGAATTTCAAAAATATCTCATGTTCATGAATATATATGCCATGAATGATGTGGGGAAAGCATGGGTAATTAAGATTCAATCTAAAATCAACATTACAATATGAAATTGAAGTGAAAACATAATTAAATTCACATTTCAAATCATAATATCATCACCCATGCATAAATAAGACTTAAGAAGGGACATAGATATTCATAATTTCATAAACCCAATGTAATTCATCATTTTATGACTTAAACCAACTTAAAATCCATAGATAAACATAATCCGTACATTGATAGAATTTAAGGAATCATACTATTTAAAACCCCAATTTCAATTAAGCTAGAAATTCATGAAATTGCTTGAAAATAGTTTGGGTCTCCTTGATTGAAAGGAAATCAAGGATCAAAACCCACATACCTTCACCAAGATGAAAAAGACCAAAATAATTTGAAGAAGAATTGAATTTGTCTTGATTCCCAAGTTGAAAATCTTCAAGAACTCTTGAGAGGATTTGAGAAAATCTTTTGAATAAGAGAGAGTGTAAATGTGTATAATGTGAATAGGGTTTTAGGTCTTTAGAAGGTCATTGTATAGCATAGGAGATCCCAAAAGACCAATAAAAATAATCAAATTTATGAAAACGCCATTAATGAAACAAAATTAAAAAGAAAAACCCGTATATAGCCCTGTATAGACTAGTTCTATTAACACGGGCATAACTTCTTCATCGGAACTCTATATGAGGTGAAACCAAGTGCATTGGAAAGCTAATTAAAAGATATTTAATTTTATAAGAGTGGTCCACCCAGTTCCTTTTGTGGTAAGAGATATGCCCATTTAAAGTTGATCCTTTTATCGATAATTATGAAAAACTTTGCCAATGGAATTCCTTTGAACTTGGCTTGATCTGGGAGACCCATGATAGCATTAAACAACATAAATAAACTTGATTGGAAGGCTTGAAAGAGAACCTATATTGAGCTTGAGGATTCCATACTTTGAAAATTTTTGACAAAACTTTAGCCACACTATTTGTGTGGTATCACACGGTCTGTGACACTACCCGTGGCACCTCCCTTGGACAAAATAAGATCTGTCATGCCAAGAGTGAAGGTATACTTAGAAACATTTCCACCTTGAAGGTTATACAGACGCGTACACAATCCGTGTGCCTTCACACGGCCTATAAAGGTGGTCGTATCCCACTACGTTGCTTCACACGTTGGTGTTCCAAGCTCAAGGTTATCACACGGCCCTCCACACGGTCCATGAAGTGTCCTACTGTCCATGTGGGGTCCAAGTGAGATGTTTCTTAGCCCAAAACTCTACCCCAAGGCCACGCACCCAAAATTAAGGCCAAATCTAGTGCCACTGGAGGCCATATGGCTCGTGTGACCTTGCACTGGTCATGTGGTCTCCCTTGAGACGACACTTGCTTCAAATTTTTTCCAAAACAAAATTCTCAACCTCCAATGAAGCCATACAAAAAACTAGTTTATTACAATGCTCAATGCTATATGCTTGCCCCTATACTCACAACTATGACCTTTGACTACTTGGATTAGGATCACTTTAGGACTTTATTAGCTTATAACTTAGGTTCAGTGGGCTTTGGGTGTGATGTTTAGGGAACATAGTGACTAAAGTCCCTCCATGAAACTATGTTTTTCTACACTTTTTCCTTACCAACACCGTTACATTCTACCTCATTCTCCTTTTCTCCTATTTCAAGCTTTTTTGGGTGTCTTATTCTCATTTTTTAGCTTTTTGCTTTTTATTTTCACATCATTTTTCTTTTTAGCTCATTGATTAGGCATCGCTTATTTATCTTGCACCCATAACACATTTTTATCTCCTTTTCCACGCATCACTAGTTTTCGCCCTTATTTTGTGTCTACCTTATGCCAGTCACCCTCAACTTAGGCTTTTGGCCTTAGTTAATGTGCACAATATCCTACTTAGAAACCAGGGCCACTTTTGATAGACACCCTCAACTTAAGCTTTTTGCCTCAGTCAAGATACACAATATTCAAGGAAGGACCAAGGTCAATGTCAGGATTTTACATCTAACATGGCTAGGTAACTTAGGTTTTTACAAAGAAAAGGGTACATATAAGGCTCAAACATTAGGATCGAGAGATATTTCACACGTTTGGTTGGTTATTTAGGCTAAGTGGACTACGATGAACAACATCCTAAGATCATTTCCTAACCAACTAACCTACACTCTAAGTCATAGTAACAAGGAAAATTCTGAATTGAAAAATGGTATATGAATTTAGCAAAGAAAGCTCACACTTACATGGCACTGACTACATTATCAATAAGAACTCACAAATCATGCTTTTCATCTCAATTCATCCTCACTTGTTAGAACAAGCGTTGCACATCAATCAAATATGCATGGTTGCTATTAAGACTAACTAATAAAAGTTTGGTGGTTATCATTTTTTACACAAAAACTAACATATGCCATAGATATTAGAATTATATGCTACCAATACTACCTACACATCCTAAACATGCCGGTTCAACAGAAATTAATATCTATGATGAAAAACAATACAGGCAAAAAAAACCGTAATAATTCAAATTTGGGATAGTTATAGGCCAAGGCTACTCAGACTTCACTGAGGCCTATAACTACCAACACCCCATCGAAAATGATTTGCATTATCCTCAATGAACAAAAATGGAATATTAAGCATAGGGATCAAAAAAGAACATACCTTGGCGCCTTAGCACCAGTCTATACCTTGGGTTACCTCCTAAGTAAGTCTGATTTATTATTACGACATGACACTTTTTTACTTAGACTTCACCAAGTTCCCAAACATATTTCTTCAGGTTCATCTGGCCTCTTCATTGACTGATAGATGTCGAAGATAACTTCTTCATCATTCAATCTATACCTGAGTTCGCTAGCTTTCATATCCACTAGTGCTCGGCTAGCGGCTAGGAAGGACCTCCCTAAGATGATTGGGACCTCGAAGTTGACTTCACAATCTAGGATCACAAAGTCTGCGGCGAATATTAATTTTTCAAATTTGACGAGTACATCATAGAGTATCCCCATAGGCTTCTTCATTGTGCGGTCAGCCATTAACACCGTATGCTTATCGGAGTAGGGGCCCCCAATCTTAGCTTCTTGAAGATTGCAAGGGCATCAGATTTATATTGGCACTAAGATCACACAGTGCCGTTACGAACTCCATATCTTCAATATTGCAGGGTATGGTAAAAGTGCTTGGATATTCTCGCTTTTGCAACAAGGACCTTGTAGCAATTGCATTGCAATGTTGAAGCTTTTGGTAGAGCTCCTGGATCATAGTGCACTTTTTTGTAACCAAGTATTTCATAAACTTTGCATACCCTAGCATCTTCTCCAAAGCCTTAATGAGAGAGATGTTGATGGAGAGTTATTTTACCATGGAGAAAAAGTGCTTGAACTTACCCTCCTCCACCTTCTTTTTGATTCTTTAGGGGAAGGAAGGAATAGGTTTAGGAGTGGGCTACAACTTTTGTGGTGCCATTGCAGCATCATGCACCCTACCCTTGGCATGATTATCTCTGGTTTCAACATCCTTTACCTCAACTATTGTCACGACCTAAGCGTAGGGCCGAGACGTGACACAGTGAACGAGAAGTCCGAGGACAACCCAAATAAGCCTCTTGATCGTAACATGCACACACCCTTGGTTGTGGAAATAAAAATAAGCATCAACAAGAGTTAAGTATAAAAAGAAAGTAGAACAAAGGGAAATCTTTCATAAACATAGAAATATAAGAAGAGTCAAGCTTCGAAGCATATACAAACTTAGTATCCAACATCACATCTACTTTAGAATGGAGAGGGGGCCAAGACATTCTCCGGGATCACCCTCATAATAACAAGTATTCAACATAAGGAGTAAGTCTCAACATAGCATGAAAGAATTAGATGTTGTCCTCAGAATTGAGGACTCACCAAAGTCTTCTTCAAGGAATTGAACCAGCCACGAGGAGGAGGAGGATCAAAAGGAGCTCCGGTCCCTGTTGGTGATATCATGTAATCATAGAGTATGTGTTAGTATATTTAAATATACTAAGTATACGGGGTCTAATGTAACAAAGACGTAAGCCAATATATTAAAAATGCATAATCATAATCAATGGTTATATAATCCCAATATGATATGCATGATCAATGCTTGTAAATAAGCATTCTTGTAAAATATTTAACTTGCATAATATATCATACATATCTATGAAGATATCTCAACAAACATAGACCAAGCAGCTAACTTGGAATTCAAGGCCTGAAGCCTCCTCGGTACAGGTGACCGAGTATGACACCCGACGTGAAATGTGGTCTACTTGCCAAGGCAAACCAAATATGATAAACATGATAATATGTACTAGATGGATCCACTAGTATAGTAAGGGTAATAAATAATCCTATGGTGGCACATAGTTTAGAGACTAAAGACTTTATATATGAACCCCTTGAGTGGAGCCCCCATCTTAAGCCTCAATTGGTGTTATATCTAATACCAAGGAGTACTTGAAATAATCATAACTTTAATAACTTGTAAGAAACATGATAACATGATATGAGTAGCTCATAAATATGCTTGACCTCTACTAGTGAGCCTAACTTGAACGCGAGAGTAGATAATAATCATGCATGAACCCTTGCTTTAACATGAATGGCTCACAAGAGGTAAAAGTCTTAAAATAGGGCTCAAGTTGTTACTTGTAAAATCATATATCAACATTACCCGAATGCCTCAAAGGCTCCCGCCCATTGCAGGGTAAGGAGGGTCGGATGTACGCAGTCTAACCCCTATGTTTAAAAACATAGCGTGACTGTTTACAAATGACCCATGATGAGCGTCGAAAATTGTATTGACTAACTGCTACTTCACAATTAAAAGAAGCGCAGATAGTTTAAAGAGCCATTTTGCTTTATTCCATCATACCC
>JAABOM020057412.1:0-15172 GCA_011800125.2 Solanum clarkiae | reverse complement strand
ATTTCAACCATAAATCTGTTACTAACAACGTAGATGATCAACAAGGCAGTGCAAGTATTCCCAGTCCTAAAATCAACCGAACCCGAAATTCATGTAATTACGTCAATATTTACATGAACCAATATTGATAATATAATTAGCAAGTAAGGGATTAGGGGATCTTCATGTGTCAAAGATACGAGTCTTAGTTCCTAGTTTATTTGAATCAAGTGTGTCTGAATTGTAGTCTTATGTACGTAAAATGGCTAAGCATATTCTAAACAGAAATCACATGCTTGTAATTATCCAAAAATACTCGAAATGGGGCCTAAAACATGATTCTAATTCTAAGTCATAATTAATCTACCCTACCCCAAAATTCTAACACTTTCACCAAGCAACAAAATAAAAAAATATTGAGAGATACTGACAATAATCTAAGCTAACAAGACTACATACATGCATACAAGTACCTAGAAATACTGATAAAGGTCTAAATCACAAATCCTAACACCTAAGATAAACAATTTAGCCACCCAATCCAAATTTCAACTAATACAATATGATTTTACACAAACCAGCTCAATCTAGAAAAGGAAAATCGTGGCCTACGAAAAACCCGACTGCTAACTCAAATTTATCCCCGCTAAAGTCAAGACCAACTATAATCTCTATAAAGCTCCACAACAACGCACTGAGGCTCAATCTCATTCTAAGACCACCAACTATCTCCGCAAAAGGGTATTACACGTCAAACCAAGATACAATACAACTTCAACCCCACATCAAGGTCTAAAAGGGGACTTTACTAGCATAAGGCTCGATCAAAGATCACAAATCAAGATAGAATTAAAAGAAATATAATACAAGAAAAATACAAATAGAATTAACATAAAATGCATACCAGACGATATCAAATGGGCTTAGTCAAGTCGGAGACCACTGCATACCTCGAAGTCGATCACCATGCCCTAAATCCATTCAACGATAGTTATTTGTACTCGCAACACCCATAATTTCAATCACGCTATCAAATAATTGATCTACACAATAAAACAAATATTTTGACACCAAGGACATAATTTTTGGAGCTACACCCAAAACCGAGATTGTGGGACCCATGACGAAAATTTTGAAACAACTCCATAAAAGGTCACAACTATAATTAAGAACTTGTACCCCAAAACGAGGTACAATTCAAGGCTCAAAAAGAAGAAATTCGACTCAAACAATATTTTCACAATAAAAGAATATTTCAAGAAAATGATAGTGGTTTCGACAGCAAAATTACCTTCAACAAATCCTTCAATGCACTTTTTGATTACACCATAATGATCATCACGAAATCTCTCACAAATTAGGCTTTTGAATTAGTCAATTTGAACCTATATCGGCCAAGATATCAACTCCCAAAAATCATCCAAAATTCAGTCCGAAAATGACATATAACAACACCTATTTTTTAGGAAATACTAGAAATGAGTCATCCATGGCTAAAATCAAGCATACCCTGACATTTCTCACATAAAACTCCATAATTTTATCTCAAGAATCACTGAAAATAGACTCTAAATGCTCAAGATATCAACCTTCAAAATTCAGCCAAAAATCAGTTCAAAAATATCCAAATGCATAGCTAAATTCACAAATATACCTCAAATAGAAGTTCCAATCCCAACTTCGAACTTGTCAACACGTTCCTTACATAATTTCACATAAGTTAGCCTAAATAACAATTAAAAAGAACCTGAATTGCTCTTAAAATCAACTCCCATAGTTCTTAAAAATTCAATTTGAAAATGATACATGACAACAGCTAAATCAAATTTTAACCTCAACTGAAGGCTCCAATTTAGATTTCGAGCTCATCACTACATTCCTTGAGAAAAATTCTTCAAGATTGACCTTTGAATCACTGAATTTAATTCCAAAATGACCAAGATATAAGATCTCAAAGTTTAGAAATGGGGCTGATTCAAGTCTAAAAATCTGCTATATATAGGTCCCACTTCCAAAATTTTTTATGGGGTATTCGAAAATTGTTTAGAACTTAGTGCGCACAATAAAACTATGCTATCCTACTATAGTCAGCATCCCAGACTCAATGACGCATTCGGAATTTCCATACTAGGTCATTATAATTGAATATGGGTCTCACTCATATGCCTATTTTTAGCTATATTTCACAAGAGGCTCGGAATGTGTCTGAAAGTCTTGGGAGTCAAATGAAAGGTCATTCTAGACAAAACTCGACATTTCAAAGACTATCATATTCTTAGAATTTCCACCCAAGTTGTTTTTCATGAATGTTGACCAAAGTCAATAGTTGGTCAATTTGAAGGTTAAAATACAAGACTAGGTGCAAACTCACACTGAAAGTCTTGGTACTCAAATTGACCATATCTTAATCCCAATTTGGTCTTTTCGAAGTTAATGAAAATGTTAGAATTCTATTCTAAGGCTATATTCCTAGAGTTTTGACCAAAATCATCTATTCTGCTCCAAAATATAAAAATTAGTATAAAAACAAAATAAATGATCAGGCAAATGAAAGATTAGCACCAACAAATCATAAATGACTTGTGTTGCTACATGAAAGCTTTAAACATTGAAAAGAATGAGGAGCAGATAAAATGATCTGGCGGATCACTACAACATCTACTACTAAAAAGGACTTTCGTTCGAGAAAATCAAGGCAGCCACAGTCTCAAGCATGAAAGGACAAAGATGTTGGGCACGCCTTCTCCATCAGACCCACAAGCACCCTCACGAAGTGAACATTGTTAGGATAGAACTATAGCTTGGAAGAAAATCCCAACTTGTTCAAGAACTGCAAAAACTCTTTCAAAACCTTCTTTATCACCATTCCTTACTCAACTGAACCAGAAATACTTGAAATCACCAGAACCACCCAAGAAAATCAAAATTAGCACGACCAAAAAGCAACCGGGAGCTTATTAACAGCAACTGGATATCCTGTACTCCTACTGGGAAGATCTACTAGTGTCTCTACCTGCAACATAAAATGCAGGTCCTCCGTAAGAGATGTCAATACGAGATAATGTACTAAATATGTAAGACAAAATAATTGTATATGAAGTAAGAACTCAAATGAAATCATGCACTGGTGTAATTGAGAAATATAGAAATCAATAAGGAACCCAAACAACTTTTACCATTTTAACTACCGATCTTAACTCTAAAGTCCATCGTCTCTTCCTATTAGAGACATCCTGCCGATCCTCATCTATTCTGAAAAATTCCAATGTAACCTGAATATTATCCCCCAACTTTACAACACAACTCCAAAAGAATGATGCACACCTTTCGAAAACTAGTGTATAACATGGCCGGGACAAGAAACCTGCCTATAAAAAAAAATAAATCCAAATTCATACTTATATCCTAAAACCAACTTTAATCTAAAATTTAATGAGCCAGTAGGTGACAACCACCACAAATAACCCATAACCACAAAGCTTGAATCAATCATAAGACTGTAATCATCAACACAAAGAACTAGTTACAACATTAACAAGGAATACCAAAGGAACCCACACCCCTAACTCATAACTAGCTATAATTAAGATGCTAAGCACTTGAAAGAAAAGAACTCAGGAATCCAAAGAAATGAGGCATGTGATACTGCAGTCAAGAAAACACCACGACAAGGAAGGATGTGCTCTATCGGGGTTATTAAAATCTTCCATGATGCCACCCATAACCACCAATTCTCAACCTCAGAAACTCGAGGGATAACATGAAGCTAAGGCTGAATTTGAGCCTACTAGGTCTAACTACTCAACCAAAAGGGCCCACAACTGCCAACACACCCCAAAGGGCATGCCAATCACACATACTACTCTTGGCAGAAATCACACCAGCTAACAACAATCAACAAAAGCAACCTTCCATACTAAACACAATCGGCAATCTGACCTGAAAATAACCAAAGCAAGCGAATTAGGCATTACTATAAGTACTATTCTACCACTATAGAAAATGTAAATACAATATCAAGAAAATCCACTGTAAAAAGAGAAATCAACTGACAACACTAAGATACACATTGAAACATTTTATCCTCCCCATACCCCACTTGTGGGATTTCATTGAGTATGTTGTTGTTGTAGAAATCAACCCTCAAGATTCATTTGAAATTGCGTGCACACAAACGATCAGTGAAATCCTACTAAACTCGACATTTTAGACTCAATGGAATTGTTGGAAATCCACTCTAAGGCATCCTTGACCAAAAATTCGATTAGACATCTTAATCTAACTTAGGTCACTTGAAATATCAAAACGACATTGGAACACCCAAAAAGCAAAGCAAAACTATTTTTAACACTAAAATCAGCTCCTAAGACCATTGGGACTATCAAAAAACTAATCCAAACATCAACACTCAAAATATTGACCAAAGTCAAACAAAATTCAAATTTTAACTCAATTTTCAACTCAAAACATAAAATCCATGCTACAACTCCATATATGATTCTAACAACTCTTCTAGGCCCAATTCTACACTTTGAAATTCAAATTTTAACTCAATTATTTTGTCGAAAATTCTTATCAAGGGAGAGATTTTTGGGTATTTGTTTGATTTTCTTATCATAATTGAGGTTTTTCTTTTGGGAAAAAGAGAACAGAGAATCTTCATATTTGGCTAGCCTTTTCTTTTGTAGAAAATGTTTATGACTCTATAAATAAATACTCATTCCTTCTAACTTGATAGCAGTCACAGTATAGTTCCAGAGAATTTGAGAGTTTTGTTTAGGGAGAGAATTTATGAGACACAAGTGTTACGTTAATACTTATGTGAACTTCTTTTATTCTGAGTGAATGATGTGAGGTTATATTTCTTGAAATTGTATTCTCTCTTTTGTATAATAGATTGATCATCGCTTCTTATGGATATCGGTCAGGTGACAGAATAACGTTAAATATTCGCATCTCTTTTGATATATTTCTCATATACATGTCTTCTCACTCATCATCTTTCGAGGTTTGCTTTACTAGCTTATGCATGATACTCCAATATTTGATCCCAACAGTTCATAGGTTCTTAATTTATATCAGCTCAATGATAGCAAATTGGGAGCTATAGAAGGCTAACATGGAAATAAGAATGGTAAGAAATTTGATTCTACATATAGAATATGACAACAAAAGCTTTGTCAGGTCAAAGTCAATATGTGACAAGAATTTAATTTTATGAAGCGGACCTTGAATTGAATCAAGATATATCATGTCATGAAATACTAAAGACAAGATTAATTAAAAGAATAATTCTGAAATGGGAGGAGCCAAAACAAGTCTCTTGGAAGCCAAAACATATGGAAGCTACATGGCTAACTATTTGTCTATAGTCATAGGTTTCTTTTGGCCAAGACTATGCACCTTGGGAGGTTTTGGTGCAATATTTTTTTGCTTTTTATCTTTTGTGCACTTAAATATATGTGGTGGGGGTCAATTCAAAACTCCATCGCTACCACCTGAGAAGATATATTACGGATGGATGAGGTAATTTTTTTTTTAAAAAAAATGAATTAATTAAAAGTTATATAAGATGATCTTAAATTTACAAATGAAGGAGAGAAAAGATGTATAGGATATGATACACATATTGTAATATGGATGAAATAATATTAAATAACTATTGCGGGAATCGAGAATGAAATAAATTTATTTATTTCTTTGGTACAATATGTAAAATAGATTTATATTTACTTGAAAGATTATTTTCTCAATACCATGAGTTAAATACTATCAAAAAAAAGAAAATAATCCATTTCAAAACTATGAGATTCAAGTCATGATAGATCAATATATATGACTTCATGCTATATTTAATTTAGTTGTGAAATTGAATTATTTACGAATTATGTCAAATTATTTTTTAATCAATGCAGCTAGATTTGTATGTCAATGAAGCCATGACTTTTAAGCCCATAAAATATAAGGTTCTTTTGGTAAAGGTAATTTATTGAAGGAACAAACCACATTGCTATCTCTTTCTTTAATAATCGAGATTACTTCTACTAATCTTAACAAAAAAATTTCGTAAGGACTCTCTGCATTAACATGACTCATCAGACAATAATCTTTACATTACTCTGGATTAGCATTAAGATGTAGAATCCTAACGACTTATTATTAGTCCCACAAAGAGGACTTTTTATATGGATTCATGAGTTGAGATTGAGCGTTTCTTACTTTGGCAAAGTATAGATGTCTGCGACAATGACATTGCTTCATTGTATCATCATTAGCTCATAGGTGATAGCTGTTAGTTAGAGAAACTCCCAAAAGTAATTAAAAGTTTTTATTGAAATTTGAGTATATTGGTAAAACATTGTTCTATTGTTAGCTTGCATGTTGATTCTTTGAGTTGAATATCAATGATTATTGAGCTTGTCTTGAGTGATCTACTTCAAAGTATTTTACATACTACTTGTGTCATGCTCCGGGAGGGTACCCAACACGTAGTTAACACCCAGAGACTAATGCTAGTCCCCAAGCGAACCACTTGGCCTCTTCACAATCATTCAATCAACAAACTCTACTAATCAGCGGAAGACATAAGGAATGTAAATGGGCACATCTATCTAATCTCAAAATAATATAATAAATGAAGGGCTAGTAGAAAAAATTAGCTCAATAAGTCTTAAAAATCAACATCTGACTCTAGTCTATCAAGCCTCTATCACTATCAAGTGCTGTCAATGACAGACCCATGACAACCTCAATCAAAATAAAGTTAATCAGGTCTAAATCTAAAGCAAGATGAAATAATATAATGAATCCTCCGAAGTAGGGGAGGCTCACCAATCAGCAGAACATCCTAGATCATCAACATGCGCCTATTGATAATCTTTAATCCCTGTATTTGCATCATAAAATGATGTAGCACTGTGTGACATCAGTACGTGAATATACAATACGTAGAATAATATGAAATAACAATTAACTTAATATAATAACAAATTAACATGTCAAGTGTCTATCTAAAGAATGAATAAAGAGTAGACAAATGACCCATCAAACCAATCAAATCTCATCAATCAAATCAGACTCATGTCAAGAGACTCATCTCATCTCAACTAAGAGTACTCAAGGTGGAAACTTTCTGAAAGTTTCTCTTATCCAAAAATAATCACTTATGAGCCAGTGATTATACAACAAGACACTGTTGTTGCCACGACCATTCCGTACTTTCCAGGTAGGAAACGAATCGAATCCACTAGGGACCCCATCAAATCAAACAAGTCCTTTATTGTTTCAAGGACTCTATCAAGAGGGAACCTCAATGTGATGGTTCTAATTCTCACTACGCTTGGCTATGTAGTTTGATGAGTGCGAGTTAGATTAACTCTTACTCTTTTGGTGCTCGATACTTCTCCCAAAACTCAATGCTCATAAGACAATCAATCTAATTAAGTCATATCAATCAACTTATCTCAAATCAGTCTTATGGAGGCACTCATCATTTTTATCAGTCTCATAGGGACTATTATCATCTCATCAATCAACATCTCAATAAATAGCTCAAGGCTTAGAACATTCATTAGGAAAGAATCGAATAGACAAATCATTAGAGTTCATTTATGGAGAATCCTAGGACTATCAAGCTCTATCAACTCATCATCTTATCATACTCACATCACAATCACTATCGACATTCTCAATTTAAAGCTCTAGACTCAATCCATAGGTTCATTTGTGAATGCATTCAAAATTATCATGTAAGGTTATGCAATATCATATGAAAAGTAATCATTCCAAGAAAACAAGTTTATGATGATCATCAACATAAGAAAATACATGTAAGTAACATAATTTTTCAAGAAAGTCTTCAAGAAACCATTCAAGAATCATGTATATAGACTCATTAGACCTCCAACTCTTCTATGACTATCTATGGGCCACATGAGAGAATAATCTCATGCTTTTAGTTTATCCATAAATATTTGGGATGAAGCTATCAAAAATAAACTTCAAGAATTTGCCTTCGAATTTCTACAATCTATGCTTATCTCTTCTTTTCTCTCAATCCCTAACTTTCTTCAAGACTTCGAAAGGACTTAGAATGGGGTTTTAACCCTTTTTACGCTCAAAATGACCTATTTTGATCATGTATTGAGTTTAAAAGGGGTTGAAATTGTCTAGAATGCCCCCATAAAATAAAGAAAATTTTCAATTTGGAAATACCCAGTCCGCGATGTGGACTGGCGCACCTCTATGTATTTTTTTTAGAAATTTTTCGAAAGAGTTTTTCAAATCCTGTCGAAAAAAATTGTTAAGAAAATAAAGTCAGGTTTGCTACCAAGGTGCACCATAACCAACGCGTGTCGCGCCTGTGGTGCGCACTGACACTGTTTCTGTGTTTTAGATCAAAAAATTATTTTTTGATCCAGTCGCTCTACAAATTGACTGAGACCATTTTTCCACTCAATTCTTTATGTTGATCATATATTCAGCCTCATATTCGCAAACGAAGCATGAAAAGATGCATTATGCACACATCTCTACTCTAGGATCGGTAATTTTACCTGATGTTATATCATCTCCCCTTTTGGATCATTCATCGTCGAATGATGAGTAAAGGTTGATATCAAGGCATGAATAGACTCCAAACTTATCTCAATATTCACATCTATCAATTTGACTCTCGACCCTTCCTCAATCACCAATCAACTCTATTTGGACTCAAGAATAGACAATCAACTCAAAAATAAACAATCAATTTAGTTAAGGGTAAAGAACTTACCTTCAACATTCTCATAATTAGGCACGAATAAGTGCAGATATTTTGCTTTCACCTCTTCCTCAGCATCCCATGTGGCTTCCTCAACGAATTAATTTCTCCCTAGGACTTTGACTGAGGCTGTCTCTTTGATTCTCAACTTGCGAATCTAAAGATCACGAATTTTGATCGGAATCCCTTTGTAGGACAAGCTATCTTTCACTCCAATACTCTCAACAGGGATCACCAAGGCAAGATCTCCAAAGCACTTCTTTAACATCGACACGTGGAACACTAGATGAATACCATCTAACTTGGAAGATAACTCTAACTCATAAACAACCTCCCCAATCCTCTTTACAATCTGATAAGGTCCAATATAGTGAGGACTCAACTTCCCATTCTTCCTAAATCTAATGATACTTTCATAGGGGACACTTTTAAGTATATCCAATTATTACCTTGAACTTTAAGTCTCTCCTCCTCACATTAGTATAAGATTTTTAGCGATATTGTGTAGTCTTCGACATCTCTTTAATGACCTTAACCTTCTCCTTTGATTGATAGACTAGATCAGGCCCAATTAATGCCGCTCCTCCCACCTCAAACCACCCAATTGAAGATCTACATATCCTCCCATACAAAGCTTCTTAGGGAGTCATTTGAATGCTCAAATGATAACTATTGTAATAGAAAAATTCAATTAATAGTAGGTGATAATCCCAATTTCATTTGAATCCATAACATAGGCTCTCAATGTATCCTCTATCATCATAATTATATGCTCTACCTGACCATCTGTCCATGAATGAAAGGCTATACTCAAATTTACTTTCGTACCCAAACCTTTATGGAATGATCTCAAAAATTGGGAGGTGAATTGAGTTCCTCTATCCGAGATGATGGACAAGGAAATCCCATGCAACCTTACAATATTTTGGATGTATAACTTGGCATCTAGTCCTCCACAGTGTTAGTTGTCTTAACTGCTAAGAAGTGAGCAGATTTGGTCATCCTATCCACAGTCACCCAAATCCTATTCATATTGATCATCTCCCACTTCCATTCAGGGATCTCAAAGTTCTGGGTCAATCCACATAACCTTTGATGCTCAACTTTCACTTGTTGACAATTCAGGCACTTTAAAATGAACTCAACAATGTCTCTCTTTATTCCACTCCACCAATAGACTTCTCTTAAGGTGTGGTATACCTTGGTAGATCCAGGATTAATGGAATATATGGGCTTCCTCCATAATCCTTTCTCGAACACCATCGACGTCTAGGATGCACTATCTACTCTGGTATCTCAACACTCCATCTCTCTTTTTGGAGAAGACCATTACTTTTTGTTTGTGGACAACCTTCTTCAATTGAAGTATGACACGATCTTGGTCTTGTTTTTCTTTCATCTCTGCAATAAGTATGAAGCAGACCCATTCTGAACATCAACTCCTCCTTTGTCATTTTTCTCACATTGGACTCCCAATCGAGCCAATCAATGCACTTCTTTAGGTAGTTCCCTATTTCCTTCCTCAACATAGGTCATGCTACCCATTGACAACCTACTAAGAGCATCAGTAATGATGTTTTACCTGGATGGTAAAAAATGCTCATGTCATAATCCTTGAGAAACTCCAACCACTTCCTCTGTCGTAGGTTGAGCTCTTTCTGACTGATGACATACTGCAAACTCGTATGATCAGTGAACACGTCCACATGCACTCCATATAAGTAGTAGCGCTAGATTTTAAGTGCAATTACCACTGTTGCCAACTTAGAGATCATGGGTCGGATAATTCCTCTCATGGTCCTTAAGTTGTCTAGAAGCATAGGTTATCACTTTCCGTCTCTGCATCAACACACATCCCAATCCAACTCTCGAAGCATTATAATAGATTACGAAGTCCTCTTTCCCATCTGGCAAGGTTAAAACTAATATAGTAGTCAGTTTCATCTTCAACTCTTGGAAACTTTTCTGACATTCGTCGGACAACTGAAACTTGACCTTTTTCTGAGTCAATTTAGTCAATGGTGCTGATAGGGAAGAAAATCCATCAAAAAAACGGCGACAGTAGCCTGCTAACCCCAAGAAACTTCTTATATCAGTTGGAGAGGTTGATCTAGGCCAGTTCTTAACCGCTTCAATCTTTTGAGCATCCTCTCGAATACTATCACCGGAGACAACATGGCCTAAGAAAGCCACTGATTTAAACCGAAATTCACATTTTGAGAATTTTACTACAACTCATGGTCCTTAAGTTTTTAGAGGACAACTCTGAGGTGATCAGCATGCTCCTCCTCATCTCTTGAGTACACCAAAATGTCATCGATGAACACAATAAAAAACATATCAAGGTATTATCTGAATACCCTATTCATCAAATACATGAAGGCTGCTGGTGCATTTGTCAACCCAAAGGACATGACCAAAAACTCAAAATGGCCATACCTAGTCCTAAAGGCTATCTTTGGAATATCACACTCTATCAATTTGAACTGATGGTAGCCAGATCGGAGGTCTATCTTGAAGAAATAAGAGCCACCTTGAAGTTGGTGAAACAAATCAGCTATCCTTGGGAGAGGATACTTATTCTTTATAGTAACCTTGTTCAGTTGCCTATAGTCAATACACATTATGAGAGACCTATCTTTCTTTCGCACGAATAGGACCGGGGAACCCCAAGGAGAAACATTCGGCCTTATTAAGCCCTTCTCTAACAAATCTTTCAATTGCTCCTTTAACTCTTTCAACTCAGTGGGGGCTATCCTATAAGGTGGAATTGAGATTGGCTGGGTATCGAGAAGAACATCAATCCCAAAGTCAATCTCCTTTTTATGAGGGACTCTGGCAGATCCTCAGGAAACTCATTAACAATAGGACTGACTCAAGAATAGGAGATTCAACATCATCAGATTTCACTCGCATGAGGTGATTGATACAACCTTTAGAAATTATCTTTCTAGCCCTTCTCCTGGGTGCAACAGAATCACCCTTCCATTCTAGAACTGATTTATTTGGAAATTGGAACTTAATGATTCAGGCTCTACAATCAACGGTGGCATAACAGACATGAAGCCAATCAATGCCAATCAATGCCAATCACATCAGAATCAGTTATCTCTAACTCAACCAAATCAATCATGGTATCCCTATGATGAATGGACACTACACAAGCACCATAGACTCTCTCAACTCTAATAGACTCACCCACTAGAGTAGAAATGTCAAAGGATTCAAAAAGATTCTCAAGGGTCTTATCAAATCTACTGGCCACATAAGGAGTTGCAAAAGATAATATGGCACTAGGACCTATCAAAATATAACAATCAAGAGAAAGGACTCGAATCATACCCATCACAATATCTGGGAATTCTCCTGATCATGACGACTACCCATGGCATACAAATGGTTTGTAGTTCCGCTTTCACCTGACGTAGCACCTCTTTGGTTTTCTCTAGCTGGTGGGGCTGGTACAGAAGATTGAGCTCGGTAAGACACTTTGGACATTCTCTCTGATAGTGATCCGCTTGGCCACACTTATAGCGTACATCACTCCCCTCGCGACATTAACCCATGGTAACTTGCACACATACCATATGGTGGTTTATCCCGTAAACCATGAGCCACACTAGCTTGTAATTGAGATCCACGGGCTCCAACATTTTGGGACCTCTGATCATTCCTGATTTTGGGCATTGGTGTACTCGCAGATGATGGTGTTGGCCCCGTCTGAAACTTGTTGCCATTACCCTTCTTTCCAACCTCATGGCCGGATGTTTTAGCTTTTTTTACTTCTAAACTTCTCTCTATCATGCCTCCTTTCCTCATCAGCTTGTTGTACAAAATTCATCCGTCTCTTAATATCCATATCATTCACAAGCATCGCTCCCCTCCCATCTCTCTTTCGTCCTTTGTTAAGTCCATCCACATTCATTCCCATTCTCCCCCTCATATCAGCGACCATGTTCGGAGCATATCAAGATAGCTGAGTAAGCTTCAAGCCATACTCTTACACAGTCATAAAGCCTTGTTTCATGTTCTAACACGTGTTAAATAACAAAGTTGGGACTTGTTCCTATACATGCTTTTGTTCTTAATTTCGTAGTCTTTTTTTGTGTTGAAACTTGATCAAAGTGAGTAAAAAAGTAAGCTGTCTAAGTGAGTTAGGTTGTCAAGTGGTTTAGATTACAAGGGTTGACCCCGTTACAACTGGTATTAGAGTAAAGTTGTTTAAACACGAAAATATCTGGTGGAAATTCATACAATGAATTGTGAAAAAAGGTTTCACGTCTAGAAATCATTTTGGGCATGGCAGATAATGCTAAGGCCATGACAGACATCCTGAGACAAATTTAGAGCCTCAATATTGCACTATAGGCCCATTGTGGTGATGTGGATAGCCAGTTGGCTGAATTGCTGGCTTTTTGTGACTCTGTGGAAACATAAACTAAGGGCCTTAAGAAGTAAAATGAAGATCTAAAAGCGAAAGTGAATATTCTTCGCTTGGTTGTTGCTAATTTTCCCAGGGGAGGTGAAGAACATTCCATAATCAAATTTCAAAGCCAAAGTTGTTTGGTTGTGTGCGTGGGGCAAAAGAATTGAAAAACTTCTTATGGGACTCGGAGCATTATTTTGCTACTGCCCATGTTTCTAAAAATGACAAACTGACCATGGTTGTTTGCTACTGTCATGGGGATGCAATTTTACGGTGGCGAATAAAATATGTTGATGATGATAGTGCAAACATACAAAGGATTGGTACATGGGCACAGTTGAGGGAGGCACTACACTAGAAATTACTGCCAAGCAACTCGTCTTGGGTTTCTAGGGAGAGTTGAAGCATTTAAAACAAATGGGATCGATACAGGACAATGTGAAGGAGTTCTCGTCGTTGTTATTGGACATTGAAAACATGTTAGACGAAGACAACTCTATTAACTTAGCCTCTCTTTGTTCTCTCAGGAAGAAGCTCTCCAAGAAAGCTTCCTCAAACATTGCCCAAGTCATCACTGGGGCTTTCTCTCCTCTAACCTTCTTCTATTGGTCGAAGAAAAGTCTGGTCACACTATTAAGTTGGTAAGCATCTAGTTGAACCCCGTCAACATCAGCCACATGCATCACTTGGAATACTTTCTGATGCTTCTCCACATAGTTCTCAAGATTCTCAATGGATGCAGACTGTGTGAGCTCAGGCAGATTCATCATCAAGAATTCTCGGACTCTTGACATGTCATGTGCATCCTGTTTGCCCGCTCCTTATCTCGCAGCAGGTGCTGTGATAGCCTGGTTTTAAGTTTGAATAGCTTGGAGTAGCTCAGCATTGGAGACATCATCTTGTGGGGGCTGTTCAATAGGAACAGCTGGATCTACAGGCTCCTCATGTCCTTGAGGTTCAGGTGGGTTAACATTTTGTCTAGCAGGACATCCTCTATCTTTGGTGGCTCTTCTGGGAGGCATGATCACAACTCTGCAATGCGCAAAGCATGAATTAGAAGAGGACCTTTCATAGAGCATAACTCTATAGCAGGATTTAGAACATAAAAGAAGTGAAACAATTCCTAAATGTCCTATAGCGATGGATGTGGAGCTCTTCACACCAATAATAAGGATTCTACTAGACATAGCTTCATAGACTCCTTAGGACACTTGAACTCGTGCTCTGATACTAAGTTTGTCATGCTCCGCGAGAGTACCCAAAATGTGGCCGGCACCTAAAGACTATTGCTAGTCCCTAAGCGGACCACTTGGCTCATCACAACCATTCAATCAATAAACTATACTAATCAGCGGAAGACATAAGTAATGTAAATGGACATATCTATCTAATTTGAAAATAATATAATAACTGAAGGGCTAGTAGAAAGAACTATCTGAACAAGTCTTAACAATCGACATTCAATTCTAGTCTATGAAGCCTCTATCACTATCAAGTGGTGCCAATGACAGACCCATGACAACCTCAATCAAAATAAAACTAATCACGTGTAACTCTAAAGCAAGATGAAATAATATAATAAATCCTCCAAAGTAGGGGAGGGTCACCAATCAACTGAACATTCGAGATCCTCAATGATCCTCCAAAAAGTAGACAAGTGACCCATCAAACCAATCAAACCTTATCAATCAAATCAGATCCATCTTATCTCAACTAAGAGTACTTAAGGTGAGAACTTTCTAGGAGTTTCTCTTATACGAAAATAATCACTAATGAGCTAGTGATTGTACAACAAGTCGTCGTTGTTGGCACAATCATTCCGTACTTGTCAAGTAGGGAATGAATCAAATCCACTATGGACCTTGTTATGCCGAAAAATGACCGGCTTTTAAAAATAAAAATTAAAAATTAAAAATTATTCAAAAATCAAGAATCAATCTAAACTCAATTAATTTGAGCAAAATTAATTCTTGAAATTTGAAAAGACACAGAGTCGCCACCTAATT
>JAABOM020057411.1:0-15173 GCA_011800125.2 Solanum clarkiae | reverse complement strand
AAATAATAAACATATATAATACAAGGTAATAACTTAACATTAAAAAAAAAATCAAAAATTTCTTAAACTTATAAAACTTGTAAGTTGTAATTTCTTATTAAACTTATAACTTGTAAGTTTCAAGTTACAACTTATAATTTTCAAGTTTCAAGTTTCAAAAGTCAAATTCAAAGTTGAAAGTTTAAATTGTTTTTAGTTTATAACTTTTATAATAATTATATTATTAAGAGTTAATAACTTTTTATAGTGATAATATAATAAATATTTAAATAATATTAAAAAAATATATAATATATAATATACAAGTTAATAGCTTAACATTAAAAAAATAAAAATAAAAAGTAAATCGGTAAGGTTTCGGTACCGGTCCGATCCGGTTCCAACCTGATAACTGTAGGATCCGGCCAGAACCCCCTTAAAAATCCGATAGACCCAATTCCGGATTTTAAGGGGGTTGATGGAACCGATACCAGTTCCGATAAAACCGGTCCATTTTTCTCTGATCCGGTCAATTGCCAAGCATAGTCATATCCTATTGGGAGTTTCTCTAACCGACAATCATCACCTATGAGCCGATGATGATACAAGGAAGTGATATCATTGCCACATCCCTCCAATACCTTGCCAGGGTAAAAGGCATCCCATCAGTGGACCATAGTTAATAACATCGTCCTCTTTAGAGACAATAGGGAAGCATATGATTTTATGGTTCAATACTCTCCTACGCTGGCTACGTAGTTATTGAGTTCAAGTTGGACTTACTCTTAATTAATTCAGTGATCAATACTCCTCTCAAAACTCAACATGCTCATAAGACATCAATCCTATCGATTAACTCATTCAATTAGTCTCATTGAACATTTGTCAAACTCAATTCTTCACATCAATCATCAACACTTTTATTAGGAACATTCATTTAGAATTAGTTCATGACTCATTAAGACTCTATTATATATCGTTCAAACTCAAGATATTCAGGTGCGAAAATAGAGTTAAAATATTTCTAAATTTTGTAGACTCTTCTAACTCAAATCATACTCATGTATATCCATTTATGTGCAATCTATAAGAAATACAAAAATTCATTCTAGATTTCATGTAGAAAAATAAAAACCATGTATTACAAGTGTTTAATTCATAAAAATCATCATACATGCAAGATCACGTAGAAATACACTAGGATTTAAGAAAAGCTTTCAAGAAACATCCATTGAAGGTTCAATTCATTCACAATTCAATCAATCCTATATATGGGGAACATGAAAGAACAAATTCCATGCTTTAGTTAGTATTACATACCCGGAAGAACAAAAGTTCTTGAATAAACCCTTGGCTTGGAACCTTATACCTTGAATTTGAGAAACCCTTCTATGAAGTTGTTGAAGTTTGAATAAGAATCTTGATTCAAACCTCTAGGTTCTTGAAGAGAATCTTGAACTTGGAGAAATTTATTTCTTGAAGTTCTTGATCTTTGGGAGAAGAAAAAATGGGAATCTTGGGAGTCACAATACATATAATGATGTTATTAGGTTATAAGATGGACTTTGGGAAGTTATTTAAGGATAAAAGATCAAAAATATCCTTTTGAAAAAGTCAAATAATCATCAAAATTGAAAAAAAAAGGGACCTTTTTCATGTGTTTCAACGGCCAAAATGGTAGTTTTAGGGCCCCATCACCAAACCATTCGGCGATACGCCAAATGGAGACCTTGGGTCTCCTTTTTTGATAGATTCTAAGCTTTGTCGGAGCATCTTTGCAGGCTAAAGCGGCTGATCATCGAATTTATAGATTCGGCAAGCTTTAATAAAATAGTCATAACTTTTTACTCTGAACTCCGACAAAGGAAAAATTAAATGCTTTGAAAATATAATTCAAAGATATACAATTTGATATATGGGTCACCTAAATTATTATGTGCTGAGATATATGGCTATTTGAAGTTGACCCTTCTATGAACTCATACCAAAACTTAGCTGATTGAAATGTTTTGAATTTGGTTTGACCTTGGGTGTCCTTTATGACCTTAAAACACATCTGACACACTTCAAATACTTAGTAAAGGACCTTAACATACATTCAAAAATTTGAAATTATTATATTACCTAATTTCATATTAAAACTCAATCGGTAAAGAAGGTTTCATCTCAACTATGTTAAAGGATTTTTGTGACCTTAATTCATCTCAAATATATCAATCCCACTATAGAATAGACTTTAATCCCTATATTCAAGATTAGAATCACTCGGTATGAGCACATACACATAAAAGGGAAGTTCAGATATTAGCTTAAGAATTTTCAAAGTATTATAATATCTCTTCCTTGGGATCATTCATCAGACGAACTCAAGGCACTAATAATAATCAAGGCTCAATCAATCAACCAATCAAACTCTCTAAGCAATCAACTATTCGAACTCAAGGATAGACATATATATCGTTTCGGATCAAGAGAAGGAATATTACCTTCAACTTTATCATTGAGGGGCACGAATGGAACATCAAAACCCAATCGATCGAATCATTCAAACTTCTGGACAATCAACCTTTGAACTCAAGAATGAATATATCAACTCACAGATAGGCAACTCCATCACTAGAAAACATCTTACCAAGGATTAAAAAAGGGTTATAATCCTGAATGCTCCCATCACCTTTCCTCATGACTTCAAGAGATGATTATTTGTCGAATGCAGGGGTAGGATTACTTTGTATCAAGAGCTAGAGCTGATTGTCACGCCCCGGGAGGGTACTCTAGATGTGGCCGACACTCAGAGACTATTAATAGTCCCCAAGTGAACCACTTGGCATCATCACGTTCATCCTTCATTAACTAATCAATCAATGGAAGACTAAAGAAAGTAATGGGCAATCTAAGTCTCAAATATCATATCAATTGAATAGGCTAGTATGAAAGAAACTAGCTCAACATAATCTCAAGTCAATAGCTCAATTCTAGTCTATGAAGCCTCGATCACTATCAAATGGTACCAATGATAGAGCCATGACTACCTCAACTCAAAAGTAAAGCTAACTTAAATCTAACTCTATAAAGCTAGATAAAAATATAATAATGGTCCTTCGAAGTAAAGGAGGCTCACTAACTCTGATGATTACCACATATCCTCAACGATGCACCTATTGGCAATCTCTAGTACCTGCCTCTACATTATAAAATGATGCAGTCCAAAAGGGACATCAGTATGTAGAATGTACAGTATGTAAAATGGCTAAATAAAACAAATACAAGTAGAATAATATAGAAATAACATCAACTCAGAAGATATTCAATCAAGATGTCAAATGTCTATCTAAAGCAAGAAGAAAGAGTAGACAAGTGACCCATTAATACTAGTCAAACCTCATCAATCAACTCAATTTAACTCAACTCAACTCAGAGTACTATCAGTATGGAACCTATATGGGAGTTTCTCTTATCCGACAACAATCACTTATGAGCCAGTGATTGTACTATGATCCCGCTGATGTTGCCATAGTTGTTATGTACTCTCCAGGTAAAGAACGAACTGAATCCACTAGGAATCTAGTCTCCTCAAGTCCTTTATTGCTTTCAGGGACTTTAACTTAAGAAGGAACCTCAATGTAATGGTTCTATCCTCACCTACACTTGGTGACGTAGTTAATGAGTGTGAGTTGGATTTACTTACTTAATTCGGTGCTTGATAATTCTCCCAAGACTCAATGCTCATAAGACTCTTCATCTCACTTATCCTCGTGGAGGCTCTCATCCTCTCAATTAGTGTCATAAAGGCTCTCATAATCTCATTAACTCAACTCAATTAGGAATTTTGGCCTATCATCTCAATCAGCTCATCAACTCAGTTCTCATTTAATAACTCAAAGACTCAGATCAATCATTAAGAGGAAGTCAATTAGACAAAGCTCTAGAATTCAATTATGAATACTCATAGGATCATCTAGCTCTATTAACTCAATATCATACTCACATCACAATCATAATCAACATACTCAAGTCAAGGCTCTAGACTCCATCCCTAGGTTCATTTATACATGCTTTCACAAAATAACATATAGAGTTATATAATGACTCATGAAAAGTATTTAATTTAAGAAATCAAGTTTATTATGATCATTAACATATGAAAATACATGTAATGTGTATATAATTCTCAAGAAAATATCCAAGAAACATGTATGTAGACTCATTGGACTCTCAAGTCCTCTATTACCATCAATGGTCACATGGAAGGACAATTTCATGCTTTAGTTTTGCCCTACATACCTGGTATGAAGCTTTGGTACTCAATCTCATAGGAACTTTTATCAATCCTCTCAAATTGTCGCTCTTCTTCTCTTCTCTTTAGCCCTAGTTTTTGTTAAGAACTTTGAAAGGCTTAGGAATGGGAATTAATACCCTTTTTAGGTCAAAACAACCCATTTAGATCATGTTTTAAGTTTAGTATGGGTTGGAAAAGATCTGGAATGTCCCTCACGAAAACTTTAAAAAAGTTCGCCTTGAGGAAAGAGGGTCCGCAATGTAGACCGTGCCTATTTTTGAGTTTTTTCACCGAAAATTCTCCAATCAAGTTTTCTAATCCCGTAGAAATATTGGGACCAAGTCTAAGTGTAACTCCGCCTCAGGTGCGTATCGCACACCTATCACACACTCTCATTGAAAATCATTTTTGCATCAAAAAATTATCTATTAATCCGATTGTTCTAAAAATCAACCGAGACCATTTGCCCACACAAATTTTCATGTTGATCACATTTCTAGTCTTGGATTTTCCATCAAAGTTTGAAAAGATATATTATGCATATATCCCTCTTCTAGGAGTATTTTGGTAATTTTACCAGGTGTTACATTGATGACTTCCAAGCTTGGTGACTCTCCTCGACCATGCGCTCCTTCTCATATATCACACTTCATCAATTTAAGCCTACAACTCTCGTCAAAGCCTAAGTCTATTGCATACTCTCATCAAGCTCAAGTGAACCCACAGTTACAACGTGTTACCCATAAGATGCTCATACTCATGCGAATCTAACCCACTCGATTTTTGTTCTATACCTTTGTAAGGACTTTTCACTTAGAGGATATTACTCCTTATTACCCCCTTCAATACACCTTCCAGTAATCCTCATCCAACGATCATGAATAGCCTACTGCAATCACTTACATTAGGATAATCACACATTCAAGCCTATCATTCTAACCACTTTATGGCCTTTTGAGGTCAACATCACTTAAGAATCTTCAAGTCTACCATAGTACATTTGCACCCATAATTGCATTAACTCTAATCAAAAGCTACACCTATGTTCTCTTGCCTATCTATTTCATACACTAAGATCTCATCTCGCTTGTCTTTCATTTTTATAAACTTAAGTGGAATCAGTACAACAACATTATCAGAATCAAGAATACCCACTCTCTCCCATCAACCATCACTCATCTTCTATCAACAATATTGATATTAAGACTGAAAAGAGGATCACTGAAAGGGCTTAGAATGAAAGATCCTTAGCATGATTCAATCAAGAAACATAATATTAGAACATTCATGATAAAATATGATCCCCCTCATCTTTCAAGGGTCATCCTCAGTTGATAGAACCGTACAATAGTGCAAAATCAAGTCACATCATGTTTATCAAAGGGATGAAAACTCTCAAATCCATAAGATCATATCAGGATCACTAAATGAAGTTACCGTTTCTCATCCTCAAAACTCAACCTGAATGGGAATATCTGGGCCATGGACATGACACTCATACACAAGATAGAAATAAAGTATCACCTCGATTAAAAGTAAGAACACACATTATGGAAAAGAATTAATGTCTCCTCTTAATAAACTCATCATTATTAAAAGCTCAAGACCCACTTTGATTTATTACTTCATCATCTCCCCCTTAGCTTAAAGGTTATCTCTCTAGGTCTGCAAATTGATTCTTTTTAGTAAGCTATAAGTATAGCTCTCCATAGGATCGGGGCATCACTATCCACAAAAACCTCCTAAACTCTTCTGTTATACTATACTCAAATATATAAAATTGCTACTAAGACTTTCTTCTGAGATATAACTCTTATCTTCCTTCTATCTCTATGGGTATCTTTCAACACTTGCTACTATTATTGTCTTACATAGACTACTCCACATCGACAACTTAATTGTACTATCTAGGTTCCCATAGAAAGTCATAAATTAGAGTTCCACACAACTTTACACTATCACAAATACATATCTTATTCCTCTTCTTATCTAATGATTTATCCTCAATTTACTATTTCTATCTAAATGGTACTTATGTCATACTCGTAGGATCATATTCCTTGCAAGTCAAAGTCATAACGTCGAAAATATACTATAATAAGACTTTTAGAGCAAATCTCCAACTAAGACTATCACTGTCATAATGTTATTTCCTTTTTTACGATGCTCCTCAAAATTCAAGCTTAGGGCCTAGTGCTAACACGTGCATCATACACTACTCTTATATTATACCAACTTATAACTACTTGGTAAAAATTTTAGAATATAGGCTCGCTAAAATCTTATAAGAAATGCTCGATCAATACATCCCCTCTTCATAACTCAAGTACCATTCACTCATTCACTATACCTCCTTATCTGGCTATGCTCACATCTCTATGACTTTCACAGGGCTCTCCCTGCAGAATCATAATCCTAGTTTAGATCAATTATCTTAAAAGTACTCTATCATTCTATTCGACATCTATACTTCACTCTTTCTTATAAGAATACTATAACACATCAATATAAATCTCTTTGTAGTTTGAACATACTTTAACCCATCCTAATAATAACTCTTTCTCTATGCCTCATCATGAAAAATCAGATAGTACTTACTACTCTTTTGTCGAAATCAATATCAATTGACTCATCACCTTATTACTTACCTAATGGACACATAACTCTAACCACAAGCTTCAATCAACCAATACTCTTACTATCTGGTCTCTTATTTTCCACCATCATCCTTCTAGCTTTAGCATAACTCAATTCTAATTATGGTTTATAAGACCTCAAATCACACTCTCCTAGGTGGTAACATTAAACTTTTAGAGACATAACTTTTTCTCTCACGGAAAATGTCAAAAGTAACTTTTACATAAGAGATCTAGGGTGCATCTTGATCTAATTCAAATGCACAATTCATGTGAATAAAAATGCATTCTTTTGAGTCAATCAACTCATCACACTAGTTGACTTCTCTCAAGCCTGTGCATTCTCTCTACCATTCTGATTACTTTATAATAGAGGAACTCATTGATAAGGGTCTGAATAATATAGTCTCTATCACCTTGTAGATTAGGCACAATCAAAAGTTTTAGAACAACCACGTTGTGGAGCCATTTTCTAAAAATTCCAAAGGATGAGCATTAGAGGGAAAGAGTCTTAAAGGCATGACATATATCAGAAAGAAGTGAAGATTTCCTAAACGTCTCATAGATTCCTATTAATGGATGTGGCGTACTTTACACCTATGAATAAAACTACTAAACACTGCATCTTGGAGTCCCTAGGATGCTTTCAAATCACTTGGTCTGATACCAAGTTTGTCATAATTCGAAGCTAAGGCCTAGTCGCGACACAGTGAATGTGACACCCGAAGGCGCCCCATCCAAGTCTCTTGCTCATATCATAAGCATACATAAGGTAAACAGACATTTATGAGAGATTTAAGCAAGTGGAAACATAGTTTCATACAATCTACATATAGGTGTCAATATTTTTCATTAAAGGAAATTACGTCAACAGAGTGTCCAAAGCATGCCTCTACATTATAGATCTTGGTGGGGACTACAACATAGCTTTACTAGTTCACCCTCAAAACTAGCAAATTGCAAAGGTCTTAGGACAACATCATAAACAAGAAACATAAAGGTTTGTCCACAAAGCATGGGAATTCGCTAATCTTCAATAGCAATATTCAAAAGCTAGCCACAAAAATGAGGAGTAGAATCGTCATTCATCCTTACATAGTGATATCATGTAGGCAAGAGCATGCGTTAGTACATTATAATGTACTAAGTATGTAAGCATAAAATGCATCTCTAAACATCGTGCATAACGGCAATATGCATGGACATAAGCAATAGAGCAAGGACAAGATATGCACGAGTAATGCAACTTTACAAATCAAATATGGAAACATCATAAAACATTGGCTAAAGTCATAAGTGGCCCCCTATACTTGTACATTTTTTTTCACTTAGACACCTCAACTAGGCTGTCTTTATATTAAATTCACGTTCCTTTCAAAAAGCCTACATATTAGGCATATCTCGTTGAGTTGGCACACAACGTGAGCAGCACCTTCAGCGTGTGCAATGTAAACATATTACATGTAAAAAGTAATCCAACATAGAAAAGCACACCAAATACCAAAGAACCTAGAAGCACATCACATTTAAAACTCTCTCCATTTTTCTTGAAAATCTCTTCGATCAAATACAACAAAAAAAACTAGAAATTCCTATCACTTGAAATTCCTTTGGTTTCGAAGTTGATTCACACGCAATAGGTGGTTGATTCAAGAGAGTCTCTCTGTTTTCTTCCTATGCTAATCAATGTAGTAGTTTTTTTTGGATTAACTCGAGAAAGCTAGGACAATTTTGTCATTCAATCATTTGAAGTAAGTCCATTTTTGAGTTTCTATGCCTATTGTTGTTAATTTTTCCTTTAAATATAGTGTTTATTTTGTATATTTGTTAATAGGTTGATAAAGTTTGAATTTTTTGAGGTTTTCCTTGTTAGTAACTGTCAGGCATTTTTTTGGATTTTTTTAGGGAATCTTATGGATATCATTATCATAACTCACTTTCACCATGATAGTAAATTTGTCCAAGGTAAATCAAATGAAGGTCTATTTTACATAGAGAAAAGAGAAGTTGAATATGTGAATGTCAATAAGGACCACTTTTCATTAATGGAGTTACTTTATTACACTAGGGAGTTTGGGTATGGTAATGTTCGTGGGTTTTATTTTAAAGATCCTATAGTCAAAGACTTTGACTTAGTGGAATCTGATTTGGACTTAGTAAATCATATGAAAGACCTAACTGATTGTGACTTTTTAGACTTGTATGTTCAACATGTTGTTGATAAAGTAGAGGTTGATGATGGGGTCTCGACAAGCTATCTTTATGGGCCAACAGTTGATGAAAGTGTTAATGAATGTAAGGTAGAAAACTCACATGACAAGGTAGAAATCTTACACGATATTAATGTGAGTGAAGAATTACAACAAAACGGTATCCAATATGAAAATATTAGTGTTAAAGCTGGTATAAATGAAACAGATTGGGAAAGTAGTGATGACTTACAGGACTTTGTTGTTCCAGAAAAAGATGACTCAGAGATTGATGAAAAATTAAGAAGACTTAGAAATGAAAGAAGAACCAAATTACAGAGGAAGTAAGTCTTGGAGAAGCTAGGACTGATAGAGGATTTGAAGACATTGGAAAAAGCAAGGCTACTAGATATATAGGAAGATTGGGGGGGTGAAGGTGAAAAGTATATAGATAGTTCAGATCTGGACAGTGAAGATGGTAGGGATGAATTAGATCCTGAAGTTATGAGTGGTGTTGATTTACCAGAAAGAAGAAAAAGTAAAAAGAGAAGATTTGATCCTGATTGTGTAGTTGCTATATTTGAGATTAGTATGATATTTGAAAATGCCATAGAATTTTGAAAAACTATAGCAGAGTATGTTGTTGAATATCAGGTGTAATGAAAATTGAGGCCTAATGAAAAGAAATAAAGTTAGAGTTAAATGTAAAGATAAAAAATTCAAGTGGTTATTATATGCTAGTTTGGAAAAAGACTCTAGTGATTTTATGGTCAAGAATTACTACCCTGTTCATTAGTGCATTATTTCAACCAAGAACAAGTTATGTACATCTAAGTTTATTACGAATAAGTTTAAGAACATAATAACTGTTCAACCTCACATGAAGTTACGAGAAATTTAAGAGTTGGTGAGAAAGAAGACAGTTCTATAAGTTGGAAGTATTGTTTGTGATAGGGAAAAATGAAGGTTTTGAAGGAGTTAATGGGTGATTGGAAGATGAAGTTTGAAAGGTTGTGTGATTATGCAGACATGATAAAACAAACTAATCCTGATTGTTCATGATTGGTGAGGACAGATAGGGAATCTAATCTAGGAAAGAATGTATTTGTTTACTTTTATGTCTGTTTTTCTGCATTAAAGAGAGGTTGGTTAGAAAAATGTAGAATAATCATTGGTTTTGATGGATGCTTTTTGAAGGGTGCTTGCAAGGTGAATTATTATTTGTAATTGGTAGGAATGGAAATCAACAAATGTTTCTCTTTTTCTGGGCAGTTGTTGATCAAGAAACAAAGCATAACTGAAGTTTCTTCATCAACTACCTCATACAAGATCTAAACTTAGGCCCTGGACATGGATTGATTATGATATCAGATATGCAAAAGGTTAGTCTAATATTAATTCTTAAATTTTAAAAATTGCAAATCTGCCTAATCTGTTGTCTAGAAATTACAAGTCTTTATCTAATGTATTTCTACCTATAAATTACAAAACTAATGTTATTATTCAAGTCTAATGAAAATATTATGTACCTATCTATATGTAGGGTCTTCTACCAACCATAGCTGAGTTGCTATCAGAGTGTGAACAGTGGATGTGTGCCAAACACATATGATCCAATTGACATAAGAATTGGAGAGGAGAAGAAAGAAGAAATCAATTCTAGAGATGTGCTAAATCAAGTTTTGAGGTGAAATTTCAAGATAAAATGGATAAACTTAATAAACTTGGTAAGGACATTTGTCAAAACTTGTTGTATTATGAAAAAAAAGACCTGGTGTAGAGAATATTTCAAGGAGCATGCTAAGTGTGACATTGTTGAAAATAACATGTGTGAGACATTTAATTCTTGGATACTAGCAGCTAGACATAAATCTATTATCACTATATTAGAAGAGATTAGGAATAAGATAATGGATAGAAATGTTGATATGAGAAAATTTATTGATACTTGGATAACAGATATTGTTCCTATGACAAGATTAGTACTTAAAGAAAATGAAGATCTTTCTAGAAATTGTCGAGTTAGGTTCAATGATCAAGTTGGATATGAAATTTTAGATGGTCAATGTAGGCATATAATAAATATTAGAAAGAAGACATATACTTGTAGGACATAGCAATTGAGAGGCATACCTTGTCAACATATTGTCTTGGCATATCAGCATGCAGGCCAAGAACCTGAAGATCATGTTGAACATTGGTACAAGAAAGATGCTTTCATAAAGGTCTATAATTACTTTATCCAGCCAATACCTAATATGAAAATGTGACAGTAATATAATTATTGAGCCTCCTAAACCAAAATCAATGCCTAGTAGATTAGAAAAATTATAGGAAAAAGGATAAGGATGAGCCAAAAAAGAAGCATGGAAAGTTTTCCAGGAAAGGAGTAAAAATGACTGGCTCCGAGTGTCACCAAAAAGGTCACAACAGAAAAGTTTGTAATAATATGATAATATATTCTTTGATTGTTTTAATTAAATTCAATATGTTTTCTCTTTTTATACACTTACATCTACTGAAATGGGTCAGCTTCCAAGATCAAGGCAACCTGCAAGCTCAAGGCAACCTGCAAATTCAACTCAACCTATAAGCTCAAGCCAAAATGCAGGCTTTAGCCAACCACCATGCTCAAGACAACCTGCAAGCTTAAGTCAGCCTACAAGCTCAAGCCAACATGCACGTTTTAGCCAACCACCATGCTCAAGCCATCCTGCAATGTCAAGTCAGCCACCAGGCCAATAATCAACTTCTATTTGTGATGATACTTCTACTATTAGAAGAGGTCAGCAAGCTGGAAGAGACAGGGGAAGATGAGGTGTATCCAATCAACAGCCTTGGCACAAAAAGGACAGGAGTGCATCAACATTAATAACAGGAAACAAAAGGCCTAAGACTATTAGATTTGGTATCTACGCTGATGATATAAGTGGCAGACTAACATTAAATGTAAGTGTATAAACAATTTCACGTATTTATTTCTCTACTTTGATGATATACTTATTTTAGTTCTATGTATACAGCTTGGTGCAACAGGTGAAAGAGTTGTTATTCCAGGTGTTTTTAAGTATGCAACTCCAACAAACGTTGATATTGATTATAAGCCTCATAGATTAAAATGGAAAGGTCGAGATGCTATCACCACTCCATATTTGCAATGCATGAAGCAGTCCAAGAGAGATCAATTTGCATCACCTGATGCAATAGATGTTACAAATATTTGAATGTATTAGTTAGAGCTTGTTTTGAATGTGTTTTAGGTGTTTTTGACATATAGTAACTAGTGGTTTAAATGTGGATGGTCTGTAATTTGATATTGGCTTTCATTTTGTGTGCAACTATTCACATACACTAACTAGTGATCTAAATGTGGATGGTCTGTAAATTGACATTTCATTTTGTGTGCAAATTGTTGATCAATTAAGCTTTTTGTGGATTATTTATGAATGTTTGGAGCAAGTTAATTCAACTATTGTTGTTTAGTTATTGTTCAACTATTGTTGTTTAGTTATTATTCATAAATAAGTATTGTTCAAGATGTAATTTATAGAAAAGAGCAGAAACCAAACCAAGACTAATAAAGAAATACAAACCAAAGTCATTATATAGAAACACAAATATAGACTACAAAGACAAACTAGTAAAATAAAAACATAATTAAAACTACTAATACATTCCATAATACAATAGAAACACTCTTAAGACTAACTAATATAACTATTTCCATCACTGCTAAGATTATTAATACAAATATTTTCATATAGCCAAAATAAAAAGTGCAACAACGTAAATGATCTTGATTCTCCTTTTCTGCTTTCTCTCTTGGTCAAGTGATTTAATTCTTTTCAATAGACCTCATATAATTTTTTTTTTTTTGCTTGAGGAGGTATTTCATCATCATACCATTAAAAATAATCGCATTCACCTCTTCTCTACGAAAATAACAAAAATAATTAAATTAAATTAAAATAATTAAACTACTAATTAATACGATAAAAGAATCAACGTCCTATATAACCACAAGAAGATAAAAATGGTAAAATTCTTACCTTTGTGTTTTTGCAACAAAAGAATTGACGTCCTATGTTAAGTTGTATCCACGAAGTTTTCAATTCAACACTGACCCCATATCGATAGAATACAGTTGCATTTGAAACTCGTCAAATTCGACATTGATGATAGTAATGGCAGAATTTTCTTAGGGAGATGACAAAAAAAGAATTTTGTTTATCTCTACTAGTAGTAATGACAACTTTATTGTAAAGAAGATGAAAGAAAACTAGATGAAATCTTATACTTATAGCAATGGTGAAAAGGAGGAGAGAATGTGATAGGTGAGAAATTAAAAAGGATGAAGAAGAGTAAAATAGAGTTTAATAAATTTAAATAAATAATAAATGCCTAATTGGAAAAATAAAAGTGTCGCTACAACACATCAGCATGAAATTTGACTTCTCACGCATATGAAGGGAGGTTCTGCTCATGTTAAGTGTCAACTCAACGAGGTATGCCTGATAGGTAGGCTTTTGAAGGGAACGAGAGTTTAATAGGAAGACAGCCTTGTTGAGGTATTTAAGTAGAAAAACCGTACAAGTATAGGGGGCCGCTTATGCCTTTAGCCTAAAATATTTCATAGCCTATTAGACATACATATATGAGAATAAGACCATAACCAACAATAAGACCATGCAAACTATTACATGGAATCCCAATGTTCCCTCTACACCGAGCAAAAGAGGATTCTACTTTGCCAAGGTAAATATGATCCTCACCCTATAGGCTCTATTTGTAATACTCTAATTTTTTTAAGATAAGACCGAGTCATCCTTCATATTATATAGGATTTTAATTGAGGATTCTTAATTGAGCATAGATGTTAAAGTCAATTTTTTTTGTATGGGAATAGAATTGGAGCTGATATGAGGTCGTGGTTCTAATGTGTGATTTTATAAAAGTTAGGTAAACCAATCACTTGTAAGTTGTATATACGTTCTAGGATCAATTCCTAAGTATTTCAAGTATATTAGGTGTGATTTGGAGTCATAAGGGATCTTTTACATCAAGCCAGGTTCAAGGAATTTCTAGCAACTAAGTTTTCGTATGAGTCCATAGAAGGGTCAACTTCAAATGACCATATCTACTAAAGTATAATGAGTTATATGACCCATAATATATCAAATCGAACATATTCAAATTATCTTTCTAACGCATCTGATTTCGCACTAATCGGAGTTTGGAATAGAAAGTTGTGACCATTTTAGTGTCAGAATGTGTTAGAGCATGCCCCAAACTAGCAGGAAGTATATGTTGATGTGTTGTAGTATTGATACTATTGAGGGTGAAGTGTAGCTCTTAAAGAAGGGGAAAGAGTGTTTTGATCATGAAAATTGATGTTTTATACTTTTTGGGGACAATAAATAGACCCTCAAAGGTTTTAGGATAAAAATACCCTCAAATTATAAAGAAAAAACGTCATTAACTTATCCAGTGAGGGTCCACGACGCGCTCAGGGCGTGGACTTTCAGACAGCTCTGCACCTCTTCACTAAAATGGTCACAAATTTTTACTCTGAACTCCGATTAATACGAAATCAGATGTGTTGGAAAGCTAATTCGAATATCTTTGATTTAATATATTATGGGTCATCTTACGCATTATACTTTAGGAGATATGGTCATTTGAAGTTGACCCTTCTATCGACTCATACGAAAACTTAGTTGCTAGAAATTCTTTGAATTTGGCTTGATGTAAAAGATCCCTTATGACTCTAAATCATATCTAATATATTTTAAATACTTAGAAATTGAACCTAGCATGTATATACAACTTGCAAGTCATTACTTTACCTAACTTTTATAAAATCACACATTAGAACCACTTCCCCATATTAGCTCCGTTTTTGAATTGGTTTTCACCGTTTAATTCCTTATCACTTGGGGTTGGGGTAGATTGATATTCATGAACTTAGGAATGAAAACTGATGTTTTATACGTTTTGGGGACCATAGATAGACCCCCAAAGGTTTTAGGATAAAAATACCCTCAAATTATAAAGAACAAACGTCATTAACTCATCCAGTGAGGGTCCACG
>JAABOM020057410.1:0-15174 GCA_011800125.2 Solanum clarkiae | reverse complement strand
TTATAAAAAAATTTCAATTTTGAAAAATTCAATTTTTACACTACCCCACCCCGCCCCCCAGTTGCCCACCTCCACCCTCAAAAAAAGAATTTAAATATTTATTTGTTAAAAATACTTTAAATTATGAAAATATTTTCATGTCAAAAATTATTTTTCTATAAATTGTTATCTACTCTCTAGCTAAAAATAGAAGTTTTTTTCTAAAAAATATTTTTATTCATTAACAAAACAATAACAAATATTTTCCGAAAAATATTTTTCACTCACCAACCAAACATGAGAAAATGAATTAGAAATCAACTCATTTTCTAATATTTTCCTCCGTACCAAATGCACCCTATTTCTTTTTTTAAAATATTAACTTGTTTAGAAAGAAAATTTAATCTAGTGTGGAACTCTTTATCACACATTTAATGAATTTGTTGAACCTTTTGAGATGAATCATCACAACAATCATTGATCTTATTATAAAACACATAATATTAATAGCTAATCATTCTTTAGTTTAATATTTTTGGCGGGTATTGTAGCATTTTGATTAAGTTCTTGAACTGTTACTTGACAAGCACACATAAATTACTAGCAAGATAATAGTTTTAAATTTTTTTTTTGAAAATTTTCCTCATAATTACAAATAATTTTTTCCATCTTACAAAGATCTAACCATGAGTTTCATACTTCCTACTAGAATATGGATAACCAGCAGAAAGTTGATGGTGGTGAAGACAGCAGTATTAGTGAATGTTCCCATATTTTGTATCACAACTCAAGAATCAAAAGTTGATGTTTCTGTGGTAAGATTTTTCTTCCCAATCATAAGGTGTTTTATTTTTCTTTTCCTTTTAAGACATGTGTAGTTCTTTTGATGGATTCTTAGATAAATTTCTAATATTAATTGTATTATGAAAGAAAAAATATTGTTCTTCTCTAAAGCTAAAATATTTAAAATTTTATCACAACAATCTTAAAAATGTCATACAGATAAAAACGAGTTATATGTATTCTAACAAGCATAAATTATATTTTCTAACAAATATGACCTGTATAGATTTTTTCATCTATTGTGCTAGTATATTTAGTTAAGCATATACTCATGCTAAAAATTGGTAGGGCTTTTAAGATAATTTTTGACCATATAATATTGTCCACTTTTATAAAATTAATGATCATAATAATGGAGAGAGTTTTTATTTTAAAGATTTTTTTTTCAAGTATTAACACATACAATTATTTTTGTTTTCACATTCAAGCCTCAAACAACTTGAAAGATTATTATGATATTACCTTGCTACAAAATCAAGTAATGACAAAATTCAACCTTTGTACTAGAGAAATTTTATTTTGAGCGTCACTTGCCATGTTATGTTTGAGCCATTTATATCCATATTGTTACATATCATGAAAAATTTTCCTCTACCCTTGATTAAACTCCCCATTGGTAAAACTATTTTGAGCCATTTATACCCACATGAAACTATAGTTTCTTTAAACAAAAGTAGTACAATAGAAGGGTCTTATTTCAATAGTGACAGAGAGGTTTGAACTTCTCAGGAAATTTTTGCTTCTATTACTGATGAAAACATAAAATAGAAGGAAAAACATCTTTCTTTTTAATTTTATTGAGATATTCTAGAACTTCTATTAAGTTTTTTAAATGTTATTTAACATACATATATCTATTGCTAGGAATCCAGCAATCATCTTTACATATTATTTTTTATTAGAATATGGATATACAACAAAAAGTTGACGATGAAGATGTAACATTACTAAAAGTTCCCATATGTTACATCACACCAGAAGAATCAAAACTTGATGTTTCAGAGGCAAGAATTTTAAAACTTTCTCTAGTAATAAGTGTGTGTATATACATATACACACACATAGACACACATATATACATACATATGTATATACACATGCAGACATACATATACCAACAAGCAATCACTATTCATCTTTTCTTGAAACGCTCAACTATTCTTTCCTACAAATTTTTATTTCACAAAAGATCTAATTAGTTTTTCTTATTTTCTACTAGAACATGTATAAGAACAAAATTTATGGTGATGAGGATACAACATTAGTGGAAGTTCCAATATCTTACATCACACCTCAAGAATCAGATCTTGATGTTTCAGAGATAAGTATTTAAAAATTTTCTCTAGTAATAAGGGGTGTGTATATATATACACAGAGACATATATACACAACATAGACATACATATACTAGCAAGCAATCACTATTCGGCTTTTCTTGAAACGCTTCTGAAACGCTCCAAAAATGTACTTTGGAATATCCATAATCGTAATTTATATATATCTCAAAATACATGCGTGATATTGAAAATCTAACTTCATATTCTTGATCAGGGGAAAAAATTTATTTGAAAATATATATAACCCGAATTTTAGAAGATCCGTAGCGAAAAATAATTTTTGGTAATTTTTCACAGGATAATATCTGTCCGTGCCCTGGCTGTGACGTGCCAGGGGCACAGACTAGAGTTAGTTGCTCCTTCGCATTCGGTCCGCATCACGGACTGGACGCAGATCAGTGTAATATTTTCCCTAGTTTTCTAATTTCGTCCAAGGGGATTGGGGTAATAGTCCCATGCCCATTTAAATGTAAAGTCTTCCATACTTAGTCGTTTTTCAACTCTATATCGCTCAAAGCCCTCACGAAAACCTCAACAAGATTTAATCAAATATCTCATTCCAAATTCAAGAATTTCAGGCCTAACTTTGGGACTCAAGGGTCCAATTCAAGATCTAAATTTCCTTCAAGCTCATCTCAAGAAAACCCAAGTTTAAGGTATGAGGGTCTCATCCATTGAGTCCTTTCACCTATGGACACCAATCTCCCTTTTCATGAAAATTTGCATGTTTTCAAGTTGTATTACTTTATGACTATCTCTTATTACGAAATATGAGCATGAATTATATTGGGATTTCATCAGAGTATTGTTGATTATACATGAGTATCTATTTTAAGCTTATACTATGAGTTGATCTTTGTCTATTGATACTATGCATGTTTTGAGTCATGAAACTATGATCTATTACGAGTCTTGATAATGGATCTCAAGGTACCTTACATGAGGGTTTTACTACATGTTGGTGGGTTGATTGGTATTAAGTTTACTCATCTTACTTCACTCTTGAATTGCATGATTTTGAACAAGTATTATGAACCCACCATGTATTTGATAAATTATCAAGTCAAGAATTCTCGAGTTATTGATGACCTATTTCATGATTTACAAGTAAAGTGACTATGTGACATCCCGTGAAATTTTTGAAACACCCCTAAAATGTATTATGCAAGCAACACGTCTTTCGAAGCTTCGATGGGAAATCCAAGACCGAATTTGTGATCAGTGTGAAAAATAGAGTCAGAAAATGGCCTCGACCCAATTTATGAGCAACCGGATCGAAAATTAATTTTCGCAAGTTGGCCAAGAAATAGTGAGGGTACGTGATAGGGTCATGATGCGGATCCATCATGGACCCCAAATAGTGTGGGTGCGCGACAGGGCCATGACGCGGACCATCCACGGACCCATACTTACATTTTTCCTTTAATTTTCGACGAAGGTTGAATTTCCAAAAATATATTGGTGCGTGATGGGTCCACGTCGTGGACCAATGTAATTTTGGTGATGAGTTTTCTTTTAAATTTGGGAAAGGGTATTTTAAGTATTCCCAAACCATTTTAATACCCCAAAACATACTTTTAAGACCTATTTCATACGCAAGGGTTTCGAAAATCCATATTCTTAGAAGTTTTAAGCGTACATTTTGAGGGAGTAAGCAAGGAAGAGCCTAAGGATTAAGGATGCGGGTCCAAGTTATTTTTGAAGATTAGTACAATCTTCATCCCAGGTATGTTAAGGCTACCCAAAACATGAAAATTGTTCTTCCATGTGCCCCAATGTATAGATTAAGTTTAAAGTGGTAGTTGAGGGTCTTGAGTGGAAATTCTTGAAGAACTTCTTGAATATTACCTTTATTTCTTGAATATTATCTTTAGTTATATATACTATCTCAAAATTGATTGCCATCCAACTTGTATTTACTGATATTATGTGTTATTGTATGGTTGTTACCTAAGTTGCATGTTTCCCTTGCTTGATATTGCCAGAATGAACCTAGGGGTTTTGTCTAGAGCCTTGATCACATGATTGTATTTATTGGTTATGGTCCGGATCTCGAACTGAATGAATAGAAGGTTGATAATAATGAATTGAGAACCTAAAAAATGTTGAATGTAACCTTAAAGAAATATTCCCAGCTCCTCAAGTTATTGAACGGATAATGAATTAATGTATTAGTTCTAAAGGGGATAAAAGATGACAAAGGATGTATATTGATATTTATGAGTATGTTGATTCTATGGGAGAAGTATCGAATACCAAAATAGGTAGGAGTGAGTCTCACTTGCACTCATAACTGCATCGCCATCGTAGGTGAGGATTAACCATGAGCAACAAATGTTTTCTCAGTCCTAAAAAAGGACTTAATGTTATTTCTACTTTGGATCCAATAATGTACGCCTTCTACCTCAGCAAGGTACTAGGTGGATGCCACAACGACATTGCTTCCTTGTACCATCACTGACTCGTAGGTGATAGGTGTAGGTCCGAGAAACTCCCATACAAGGTTCCCTCTAAATAGTACTCTTATGTCAATGTTGAATTCATGGGTTTTAATGAATGTTAAATGAAATGGTATTTATTCCTTATTCGAGATGAGATGAATGCTAAATGAATTGATGTTCCGTGTACCTTGCTTACCTCGCTTACTTTTAGCTGATTTTACATACAGTATATTCCACGTACTAACGCCCCTTTGGCTTTGCATCATTTTATGATGCAGATTCTGTAGATAGAGGACTTCAGCAGCCCAATCGTTGAGGTTCAAAGCTCTTATTTCAGATCATGGTGAGTTCTCCCCTGCATTCAGAGGATGATTATGTCATTTGCTTTATTCCAGTATTTTTCTTTGATTGTGGTAACCATGGCCTGTCATGGTACCTTCTTAGAGCATAACTATAGAGGTTTCATATACACAGATGGTTAATTGTTAATTTTTGGGATTGTATGTTTCCCCTTTTCTTTCAATGGAGATACTTCTTTCGTACCTATTATGATAGGGATTGTGATAGCCTATTGATACTCAGTTATTTCATTATATCTTCCGCATATGATTTTATTGAACAAATGCAATGAGACTAGGTGGTCTGCTTGGGGACTAGCAATAGTCTCTGAGTGCTAGTTACGCCTAGGGTACCCTCCCAGGGCATAACAAACTTGGTATCAAAGCACAGAGTTCGAGTGTCCTAGGGAGTCTATGAAGCTGTGTCTAGTAGAGTCTTATTTATGGGTATGTTGTTAACCACATTTCATAAGTAGGAGATGATGGGATATGAAAAAGTGTTGCCTTTCTTCTATAATCTGAGTTCGTGCGATAGAGTTCAGCCTTGTGGAAATCTCATTTTTAACTTGCGCATTTTACGCTTACGGAAAATGCTGCCGAAGAGAACCGCCACTCAGAGAGATACCCCATACCCAGGTGCTGGGAATGCTTATCCCGAGGCCCTAGTTCAGAATGAGGCTAGGAGATGGGTACGCCCTGCTAGGACTGCTGCGGTCCCACAGACAGCCGCTGCTCAGCCTCGGCTAGCTCCCACTACCGAGGTAGAGTTTAAGGGACCCATCATCATGCTGACTCAGTTGGTGGCCTCCCAGGGGAATAACCAAGGTTCCTAAGCTCCCAGCTCTAGCTCGCAGGAGCCCTTAGCTGCAATCATACCTAGAGATTTTTTGAGGATGAAACCCACCTAGAAACCGATGCATAATGATGAGGTCGAGGGAGTTGAGCTTGCCTCCTACTTGCTGAAGGATGTTGCGAATGTGTGGTACAATAAGTGGGAAGAGAGTAGAGACACGAATACATAGCCTGCAACCTTGGATGAGTTCGAGACAACATTTCATGACCACTTCTTTCCTCAAGAGTTGAGGGAAGCGAAGGTGGATGAGTTCGTGAATTTGAAGCGGGGAGGGATGACAGTGAAAGAGTATAGTCCCAAGTTTATCAAGCTGTCCAAGTATGCTCCAGATATGGTGAAATACATGAGGGAGAGGATGAAGAAGTTTGTGTCTGGTCTGGGCAGACACGTGCAAAAAGAGTGTAAGGCTTCCTTGCTGATTCCAGGCATGGACATCGCCATACTTATGGTGTACACCCAGCAGACAAAGGAGGATAAGAAAAGGGATAGGGAGGAGCAGATAAATAGAAAGGAAAAATCAGCAGGACATGAGCCTAGCCAGCAGAAGCATAATAAAGGCGACAAGTCCTATTTCCAAAAAAGATCATCTCATCAGGCACCTCCTACAACGAGTGCACCGATCCAGCAGAATAGGTTTGACTAGAAGTCTCAGGGTCACCAGAATTTGAGGGCCCAAGGTTCTTAGACTCAAGCTAGTGTAGCACAAAGTACGAGAGGAAAGACACCCTGTGGTAACTATGGGAAGCTTCATCTATGTAGGTGTCGTTTGGTCATGGATGTTTGCTATCTATGTGGGCAGGCTGGCCACCTTTAATATGATTTCCTGAAGAGGAGATGGGGTGAAGAAAGTAATAAAGCACAGTCCTCTGCAACACCTCTAGCTGGCAGTCATCAGAGTGAAATTCCACAAGTACAGGAGGTGGGACGAACCACCTTTATGCTATGGAAAATCGACAGGATCATGATGTTACATCAGATGTCATCACGGGTATACTTTGAGTCTTTACTTATGATTGCTATGCATTACTTGATCCGAGTGCCACTTTGTCTTTTGTGACCCCTTATGTGGCTAGTAAGTTTGGGATTCTTCCAGAGTGTTTGCTTGAATCGTTTGCTGTTTCTACTCCTAATGGTGAGTCTATCATAGCTGAGAGAGTTTATAGAGATTATGTGGTGTTTATTCATCATAGAGACACCTTAGCTGACTTGGTAGAGCGGGACATGGTTGATTTTGATGTAATAATGGGCATGGATAGGTTTCATGCCTGTTATGCTTCTGTTGACTGTAGAAACTGGATTGTTAAGTTTCAATTTCCTAAAGAGACTATCTTAGAGTGGAAAGGGACATCTATTTCCCCTAAAGGCAAATTCATCTCTTATCTTAGACCTAGGAAATTAATCTCGAAGGGTTGTATTTACCACCTCGTGCGAGTAAAGTCTGATATGTTGAATCTCCTACTCTTGAGTTAGTCCCAATTGTGAATGAGTTTCCGGAGGTATTTCCTGATGATCTTCCTGGAGTCCCTCCTAGTAAGGATATTGACTTTAGGATTGATGTTCTTTCCGTGACCAAAGCCATTTCAATTCCACCCTATAGAATGGCCCCTGCAGAGTTGAAAGAGCAATTGAAAGACTTGTTAGAGAAAGGTTTCATAAGGCCTAGTGTCTCACCTTGGGGTGCTCCTATCCTATTCGTGCGTAAGAAAGATGGGTCTTTGAGAATATGTGTAGACTATCGACAGTTAACCTATCCTCTTCCTAGAATAGACAACCTCTTTGACCAGCTTCAGGGTGCTACCTGTTTCTCCAAGATAGAACTCAGATCGGGTTACCATCAGTTGAAGGTGAGGGAAAGTTACATTCCTAAGATAGCCTTTAGGACACAGTATGGCCATTTTGAGTTCTTGGTCATGTACTTCGGGTTGACAAATGCACCTGCAGCTTTCATGGATTTGATGAACAGGGAATTCAGACCGCATCTTGATATGTTTGTGATTGTATTTATTGATGATAGTCTGGTATATCCGAAGGATGAAGAGGAGCATGCTAATCACCTTAGAGTGGTTTTGCAAACACTCAAAGATCATGAGTTGTATGCTAAATTCTCCAAGTGTGAGTTTTGGGCTTAAGTCAGTCACTTTCCTAGGCCATGTTGTTTTAGGAGATGGTACTAAGGTGGATACTCAGAAGATTGAGGCAGTTAAGAACTGGCCAAGACCAACTTCTCTTACAGAAATAAGAAGTTTCTTGGGTTAAGCAGGATACTATCGCAGATTTTTTGAAGGCTTCTCTTCTCTGTTAGCCACGTTGATATAGTTGACTTAGAAAAAGGTCAAGTTTCAGTGGTCTGAGGCATGTGAAAAGAGTTTTCAGGAGTTGAAGACTAGATTGACTACATCACCAGTGTTGACCTTGCCAGACGGGATGGGTGACTTCGTGATATACTGTTGATGCATCTAGAGTTGGACTGGGTTGTGGGCTTATATAGAGGGGAAAGGTGATAACTTATACTTCAAGACAACTCAAGATCCATGAGAAGAATTATCTAACTCATGATCTAGAATTAGCAGTGGTGGTATTTGCACTTAAGATCTGGTGTTACAATTTGTATGGGGTGCATGTGGACGTGTTCACTAACCACAAGAGTTTGCAGTACGTGTTTAGTTAGAAAGAGCTTAACCTACGGCAGAAGAGATGGCTAGAATTGCTCAAGGATTATGATATCAACATTCCCTAGCATCCAGGTAAGGCTAACATTATTGCTAATGCTCTTAGAAGGATGACCATGGGTAGTACTAATACTACGGGTCAATTTTCTAGTACTTCATCAAGAGGTAGGGGTTCGCATAGGAGTGGTGGATCTTTCAGGAGACATGATTCGGTGCATGCATCCATGTCAGCAGCTGAGGGTGGACAGATGTCTCGAGGGTCCCCTAGTTCTTCCTGTGGTAACCATGGTAGTTCTTTCGATAGCCAATAGTCTTCTACACCGAGGTCCTGTTATGGGTGTGAGGATCTAGGACATTTGATTCGACAATGTCCCTTTCAGTTCAGACTCATTGGGACCCCATCGTACTAATTCGGTAGCTCTAGTTAGGGATCCGGCTCCACCGAACAAGGGTCGTAGGAGTCAAATAACTAGACCTGGCAGGACTATATATAGTGGTGCTTTGGTTCCATATGGCGGAGATCGAGGTGTGGCTCAGAACAGTGGTAGTAAGGGAGCTTAGTGCTATGCGTTTCCTGGAAGACCCGAGGCAGAGGCTTCAGATGCAGTTATTACAGGTATTGTTTCAGTTTGTCATTGGTCTACATTCGTGTTATTTGATCCCGGGTCTACCTCATTTTATGTGTCTATATACTTTTCATCTGGATTTGATTTATTGTGTGATCAGATGTCCGTGCCCGTGCATGTTTCTACACTAGTAGGTAAACCTTTAGTGGTGGATCGAGTATATCGATCCTCTCTTGTTTCTATGGCTGGGTATGATACTTGGGTAGATATGATTATTCTAGATATGGTAGACCTTGAAGTTATCTTGAGGATGGATTGGCTTTATCCTTATCATGCTATCCCTGATTATTATGCAAAAACTGTAACTTTAGCCATACCCGGTGTACCAAAGATTAAATGGAAGGGTGATAGTGGTACTTATCCTAGCAAAGTTATCTCCAATATACATGCCCAGAAATTAATTGATAGGGGGTGTTTGTATTACTTGGCTTTCATTTGGGATACTAGTATTGAACCACCTTCTATAGAGTCTATCCCTGGGTTTAGGAGTTTGTCGATGTGTTTCCCACTGACCTTCGAAATGTTCCACCCGATAGGAATATTGACTTTCCTATTGACCTAGAGCCAGGCAACAAGCCCATCTCCATTTATCTGTATAGAATGGCTCCAACTGAGTTGAAGGAATTGAAGGAGCAGCTCCAAGACTTGTTAAGCAAGGGATTTATTCGCCCTAGTGTGTCACCTTGGGGTTCCCCGGCCTTGTTTGTGAAAAAGAAAAGATGGGTCTATGAGGATGTGTATCGATTACAGAAAATTAAACAAGGTGACTATCAAGAACAAGTTTCCTCTTCCCCATATTGATGACTTATTTGATCAGCTTCAGGGAGCGGCTTTGTTCTCTAAGATTGACTTGAGGTCTGGTTATCATCAGTTGAGGATTAGGGAATCAGATATTCCTAAAATAGCTTTTCAAACTCGTTATGGCCACTATGAATTTTTGGTAATGCACTTTGGATTGACTAACACCCCTGCAATGTTCATGTAGTTGATAAATAGGGTGTTCTATCCATACTTAGATTCTTTTGTTATAGTATTCATTGATGACATCTTGGTGTATTCCAAGACTGAGGCTGATTATGTTAGTCACTTGAGGATAGTACTACAGAGGTTGAGGGAGGAAAAGTTATATGAAAAATTCTCTAAGTGTGAGGTCTGGCTTGATTCGATGGTATTCTTAGGGCATGTGTGTCTAAAGAGGGGATTTGAGTAGATTCGGCTAAGGTTGAGGCAGTTAGAAGTTGGTAAAGGCCTACTTCAGCTACTGAGATTCGTAGTTTTGTAGGGTTAGCTGGTATTATTAATGGTTTATTCAGGTTTTTTCTTCCATTGCAGCCCCATTAACTAGGTTAACTAAAAAGAATATAGCCTTTCATTGGTCCGATGAGTGTGAGGCGAGCTTCCAAAAGCTCAAAACTTTGTTAACTTCAACTCCCATTTTGACGCTACCTGAGGCAGATGTAGACTTTATGGTGTATTGTGATGCTTTAAGAGTTGGTTTAGGTGGTGTATTAATGCAAAAAAGGAAAGTGATTGCCTGTGCTTCTAGACAGTTGATGGTTCATGAAAAGAACTACCCTACTCATGACTTAGAATTAGCGGTTGTGGTCTTTATGCTTAAGTTGTGGCGTCATTACTTATATGGTGTGCATTTTGAGGTCTTCACTGATCATAGGCATCTCCAATATATTTTCAGTCAAAAGGACCTGAACTTGAGGTAACGTAGGTGGATGGAGTTGCTAAAGGACTATGATTTGACCATCTTATACCATCCAAGGAAGGCTAATGTGTTCGTCGATGCCTTGAGTAGAAAGACTTGTAGCATGGGTAGTCTAGCCGCCATTTGGGTTAAGGAGCGACCTTTGGCCAGGGACGTACAACGTCTAGCTAATGGCCTAGTCAGGTTACAACTATCTAATAAAGGTGGTGTGCTAGCTTTCGTTAAGGCTCATTCTTCCTTGATGGACCAAATTCGCGAGTGTCAGTTTGAGGATCAGAAGTTGTGTACCATCAGAGATAAAGTGACTAGGGTAGAGGCTAAGGAAGCAGTGCTTGATCCTAATGGTGTTTTGAGGATTAGAGGTCGAGTTTGTGTGCCTAAGGTGGGTGATTTGATTATATTAATTCTTGAGGAGGCTCATTGTACTCATTATTCCATCCATCCGGGAGCAACAAAAATGTATTATGACCTAAGTCAGTGTCATTGGTGGTATAGCATGAAAAAGGACATTTCAAATTTTGTGTCCACGTGTTTAACTTGTTAGCAGGTTAAGTACGAGCACCAACAGCCTGAAGGTGAGTTTCAAAGCATGCCCATTCCTATGTGGAAGTGGGAGGGTATCACCATGGATTTTGTGGTGGGTTTTCCCACTAACGTGGGTGGTTATGACTCAATCTGTGTAGTTGTGGATCGACTAACTAAGCTTGCCCATTTCATTCCTGTCAAGGTTAAGTATACAACGGAGAAGTTGGCTGAGCTTTACATTAGTCAGATAGTTAGACTGCATGGTGTGCCTATTTCTATCATTTCTGACCGGGGTTCAGTCTTCACTTAACATTTTTGAAGGGCCTTGTAGCATGGACTAGGTACTCGGCTGGATATGAGTTCAGCCTTTCACCCTCGGATAGATGGACAGTCCTAGCGGACTATTCAGGTGTTGGAGGATATGCTTCGAGCGTGTGTAACTGATTTTGGTTCTCGCTGGGATCAACACTTGCCTTTAGCAAAGTTCACCTATAATAATAGTTATCACTCTATCATTCAAATGGCTCCATTCAAGGCTTTGTATGGTAGGTGACTGATGTTCACACTCCAATACGAAAGCGGTCGCTGTCAGCAATTAACCTAACCAAAGGTTAGGGTCGAGTCCACAGGGAATACGGGGCTTGACTACAAGAATCCACTACTAATCATTTCAAGCATAAATAACTAAAATCTCTAAATGGGTGGGGGTTGGTGAATTCAAAAACAAAGTAAAACAAACACTAAACTAAGATACGAGGAAACACTCAATTTTGGGGACAACTCAGGAATTGTGTTAACCATCATTCATTGACTCGATTTCCCTAGGCAACATAACTACGATCAGAAATTCGCATGCAGGATGGTAACTTAGGTTCTTCCAGCCCTCTTGTGAAGGTGAAGGTCGAATTTCACCATGGCACTTGGTCGGCCACCATGGCATGCCAACTAACCGTTACCAATTGTCCCGGTCAACCTCCCCTTGGTTAGGTTTCGTTGATTAGACGAGAACACATCAATCGAATCCTGTCATCTACTTCCCTTTTCCTATTCGTCACTACTTTGGTCAGTCTAGTGATAGTAGGCGGGGTTTGGTGTTGGCCACTACCAAACTACAATCATAATGAAGGGACATAGACAATACATACAAACCTCGATCGTAGAAATGCAATAAACCTAGGTTATTTCAAATCAACTACCCATGATTTCCACAACCCCAAGTTGTGGGTGATTAGCTACTCATGCCTACGGTAAAACAAGCAAAAATACAAATAAATGACATAGTTAAGAGTTTTACCAAAAACAGTGAAGATTGTAGACGCTACAAGTTGCATACCCAAAAGCTTGATAGATCAACAATGAGTACAAAGCAAGATTTGCAATCCCCAAAATGGATTTTCCAAGAGAAAATAATAAACTAATCTAAAATCCTAAAATATTCTTGAGAGAATATTCAAAGGCAAGCTCTATCCTAAAAAATCTCGAATCTCCAATCCTCTCCTTAAAAAAAACTAACTTAAGATATTTATTGTGTTTACAAATAAACCCTAAAAATAACACAGAAAAATAGCTAGAAGCTGGTACACCTTGCAGGTACGACTCATAACCTATGAGTCGTAATTGAGGTCTCGTATCAGGTTCTTGGCATCTTAGACTGGACTGAACTGGTACGACCCACAGGTATGAGTTGTTGCTTGAATTACGACTCGTATACTTTTCTCGTAGTCTTGGCCTTCAGTTTTTGGTCCAATATTTTGGCTCTCTGATTCTTGTTACGAATCCACCTATACGAATCATGGTGAGACTTATGACTTGTAGGCTGACCTCATAGGAGTGACCTTCACTTAGCAAATTTTTGAATTTTGGTCTCTGATTTATACTAGGACACACCCTATGACTCGTAACTTGGGCTACAACTCGAGGTGTTCTCGTATATCATATGCTTCAGCAAAATCTGCAACATTTCTTCAAAATCATGCCAACCTAACGTTTTTGCAAGAACACACAAAAACACATAAAAATCATAAAATGTCGCATTAAGAACTCACAAAATCTCTTGTTTTAGGCATCAAATGTGTTGTATTTTGGCAGCATATCAGTAGGGGGTGTAGATCTCCGATTGGTTGGTTTGATTCTTCTAATATAATTAGATGTATACTTTCTTAGGATACTATGTAGAAGGTCCGTATGATTCAGGGTAGGTTGTTGGTTTCTCAGAGTTGACAAAAGAGTTATGCGGATAGGAGGGTTCGATCCCTGAAGTTTATGGTAGGTGATCATATTTTACTTAGAGTGTCACCTATAGATGGTGTTATATGGTTCGGTAAAAAGGGAAAGCTTATGCCTCGATTCATTGGCCCATTTGAGATCTTAGAGAGAGTTGGAGAGGTGACTTACAAACTGGCCTTGCCACCTTGCTTATCATCCATGCATCCTATGTTTGATGTCTCCATGCTCCGAAAGTATGTACCTTATGAGTCTCACATACTTTCATTTGATTCAGTCGCATTGAGCCCAGACTTGTCATTTGAGGAGGAACCTATAGCTATTTTGGATAGACAAATTCAAAAGCTCAGAAACGAAGAGATTGCTTTCATAAAGGTGCAATAGAAGAACCGCCCAGTTAGAGAGATGACTTGGGAGATGGATTCCAATATACGTACTAAATACCCTCATCTTTTTGAAACTTTAGGTACTCCCTTTTGCTTTATATTCGAGGACGAACATGATTTTTAGTAGTGAATAATGTAATGACTCGTTAAGATATTTTTGAGAATTATGTTCTTGTTTTCTTAAAATATCCTCCCCATAAAAATTCTATGGGGTATTTCGGACTATTCGATAACTAAGACTAAAAGATTATGGATTATTGAGAAGGGCAGAGACAAAACTTATTGGTAGTATATCTTGGGAGGATGAACAAGAATTAGTGGAATGCATAAGAATCTTCCACTAGCTATATTATAAAGATTGTCTACAAATTCATAAGGGACAATGTTAAGTGGGAAGAGCACCATGATTAAATATCCCATCTTAAAATAATTATTCCCATTAGGACAATTATTATATTCTTGAAATAAGAGGTTGGGGTATTATTTAAATCCCCTTAACACTTCATAAACAAGGAAGAAGAAAAAAGAGGGTAGGGAGAACATAAGAGCCTCTTGACAGTCTACAATCTCCAAGTAAGGAAAATTGACCTTTTAACTCCAACAATTCAACCTTCCTCAATTATATAAGCATGTTCTTCAATATACTTTGCCATGTATATTTTATGTGTATATGCAAAGAATGAAACAAGGATGACTTTTACATGCAAGGTGACATTAATTGGACACAGAATGGATTATATTGAAAAAATGTTTGGTGGTTACTGAAAGCCGGATTGGATATGGACAAACATATGAATTAATTGAACTATTTCTGATAGTTCTAAATTTGTTTTATATTAAAACACCACTAGTATTATATAATTACTATTCGCTTTACTAATATAAGTATCTTATTTTGATATTTAAAGTGATTACGGATGTCATTAAAAGTCAGTACACAGACGCAACACTGTGCTGTAATTTTTCATCAATTAAGCACGGTGAATAGATAAAATAATATACATGACGTGCTACACTATCAACAATCTACTTAATATTACTTCATTCTTTAACTTTATGTTTTTAACTTGGTAAATTCAAATAATAGTATAGATTACTCTACAAACTTTAACAATGTAATATGTACCTAATTAGGTACTACTTCTCATGAATACATAGCATATTGTCACGACCCGAACCCCGGGCCATGACTAGTGCCGATAAGGCACTTGGACAAATCTCAAGTCACAAATACCCA
>JAABOM020057409.1:0-15174 GCA_011800125.2 Solanum clarkiae | reverse complement strand
GGGCCAAAAGTGTAAGGCATTTGGGCTTAAAGTCCAAAATTAAAATTGGACCATGTAGGAGTGAAATTTATTAACAATTTTCTAGCTTTTATCGTTGTTTATAAGGCTACTAATATGAAAAAATTGATTTTGTTCTTAATTTACTTATTCCCTCATCCTTTCTTATACATCTACATACGATTTCTCTTATTACACTTCATAAGTAAAATTCGATCTGGTAGGTGCATAACATATATTAATAAAGAAATCTCTTTTTTTTTTGATAAAAATGAAAATGCATAATCGACGTACTATATCTGGTTTATGAAGTTCCCACCCAAGCCTCAACACTCTCTAAAGGCTAATCTTTTCTTCTAACGGCTAGTAGCTTAGATATCAACTAGCTTTAGTCAGTGATATGGCCGATGGGCCGCCGGCCATCCTACCTAGGCCATTGGAACAAGCACAACAGCAAGGTAACATGGAAGGAAACTTTGATCAAGTTCCATACCCAAACTCTTCTCTCCAATTCCTCGAATCTGCAGACAAATACGGAGAATAATGTTGCAATTTTGCCAAAGGAATTGAAGTGGAGTCAAAATATGGATGTTGCCAAACAATCTATGACGAGTTGCAATAAGGTAAGTGAGGAAGATGATTCCCCATCAGAGGTTAGATTGAGTCTGAACACTTGCAACAAATCCCAAGCTCAAAATACTCAAATTCGAGGAGGGTCCACCAATTTGACAGAGGTTGAAACCCAGCGGGAAGGAACAAGCTGAACATAATGAGAACCCGACGATTAAATCAATGCAAGATCACTAAGAAGTACATCGACTAAGGCTTTACTGCCAAAACAATACCAAGAGGAAACAATCCTCAAACAACAACAACCTCTTGGTGATGAAAAATGTAAAGCTATGCTGGAGGTGCAAGCACCTGTAGCACTAAATACCAATAATCAGACGAAAGATGTATAATATAGCCAAAACCAAAGAATCCAGGCCATAGTACCGAAGACAATGGGCTGGACGATTCAATGAGGTTAGGTAAGTCTTCTAATCCAAGCAATTCTAATTTTCAAAATTATGCTAATGTGGTACAGGACTTAGATGCTTCAATGGAAACTATTCATTTGGATAAAAGAGGGAGTAATCCAAAGGATAACTCTGAAAATGAGCAAACCATGAAGCATAGCTTGGCTGCCATGCCTACATATCCTAAGGTTTTGAGTAATTTCAGTAAGAATATCACCGACAATCAAAAAAAGCCAAGGCTGTCAATTTTCACACTCTCAGTACTGATACTACTAGACGGAGTACCTTGTCACATTTAGTGCGAAATTCCAAAAATGATCAGGTTCTATAACCAACACCCTACACTGTGCCACAAACATATGTAACTAGATTGAGGATTAACCAAGCTAAAAATGAAGTCCCTATGGAACTTTCCAAACCTAAGTCCATCGCCAAACAAGGTCTACCTGTTGTCATTTTCAATAAGGAAGATTTTATGGTGAAACTGGCTGAGAGCTGCAAATATGCCCTCATTGGTAAGTTTGGTACCACTATGCCGAAAGTGGGATTGATCTGAGAAAAATTTATTACTAAAACACAATTGACTAGGCGTGTCAAAATAGCCCATTTTAATGCAAGGCATATCTATATTGATTTGGAAAATAAGCTAGATTATGTCACTGTGTGGACCAAAGTGAAAATGTATATAGAAGGACAACTCCTGAGGATTCAAACCTAGACTCCTACCTTATATCCTTAAGAAGAGACTTTGATTGTTACTGTGTGGATCACTCTTCCTGAACTACCATGACATTGTTACTACAAGGAGTTTGTTGCTGCTCTTCTGGCCCCTATTGGTAAAGTCTTATTCTTGGACACTGCGTCTATTAAAAAACTAGTGGAAGTGTTGCAAAGGCTTAAGTTCAAATAGACCTTACCAAAGAAAAGTCTTTACATGTTTGGATGGGCCTGGATGAAGATGATATTACTCAAGGTAGATGGCAAGATATTTAATATGAAAGTATCCCTGAGCACTGCTCATACTGCAAAAATCAAGGACACACTATTGATATCTGCACTATCAAGAGGAGAGATGAGGACTACAGGAAAGAGAAGGAAATGAAAATGGAAACAAAAAAGAAGAATCGATAGTTACTGGAGTCCCAAAACCAAAGTGATATTATTAATTATAAAATTTCGAATAATAAAGATGAAAAAGGAAATATTAGCTTCAGCACTCAACATCAACAAATGTAGCCTATGGCTAATATGGAGCAAGAGGAACACTAGTAGACTCAGAAAAGAAGGGATAATAGGAACCAACAAAATAAGGTCTATAGATCTGTACCAGCCCCAAAAAAAGATGAGGACAAACAGCAACAGGAGGTCCCAGTGGACACAGGTGTGGTTTCTAATGACAACTCTAATTCTAATAATAGTACAATTGATTTAGAGATGTTGGAAAATCAATATAAAGAGAATGGATCAGAAGTCATTCACTAAAGTAATAATGATAATACCAATCTAAAAAGTTGTATAAAGGAACCCCATGAGTAAAACTTAGGTATTGACTCAATGCTCCTAATATCCAAGAACCACCTCATGATAGTAATATTGTTAGTATTAATTATGAAGTTGAAGGGGGGATGGAAGGAGGGGATCAGGAGCATCCTTCTAACTTGCAGGAAGGTTTTTGCCTCATGTTTTGCATGAGAACCCAATGGATGACCTTTGAAATGACTTTAAAACCACTGCAACCCCTATACTTCAGCAGCAAAGCAGTATCCTCAACCTGCTACTCCTCTCAATTCTAGTAACATTGGTCAACATAGCCTTAAAGGTGGTACAACCAAAGACTTGTGTTCAATTTCTAGCACCAGTAAGCAGGGTACTACGGCCAAGAAAAACAAACTGAGCAAGAAAAGAAGGGATGCCATTCAGAAGAAACAAGATTAGCCAGTAAAACAAAGGGAAGATAATCAAGGTGAATCAGGGAATGACCAACTGAGACTTAATATTTCTCTGTTAAAGGTTCATGATACTTCCAACACTCTGAGAAGCCTCCTACTAATTCCACTCTTGATGACAGCCTTAATGTTGCTCCCTTAACTCTGCCTGGTACAGATCAGTGTGTTGTTATTAATTTAGAACATGAGTTAGAGGCTGGCACCCCCATTGAGGATGATAAACAGGAGAAGGAGGAGATGAGTGAGGATCCTATCAATGCATCAACCCCTACAACTCTAATGATCTTTGAGAAGAATCATAGTATGTCACCAATAGCCAAGGACTATGTCCCAAAGGGATACAGATAATCAGGTTTATTGACAAATCCAATAATCTTATTAAGTATGCCCGTGTTGGCAGACAATACAAGATTATACCAATAAAAAGTAGCTCAATGATTGATACAATCATATAGAATGTAAGGGGTGTTAATACCCAAGGTGTTCGGAAAGAGTTAAAAAGCTGAAGAGTGTTCATCAGCTGTCTCTTATTGCTATGTTGGAACCTTTCTCCAATAACATTCATCAGTCTATGCTCTACCTCAATATCAATCAAGCTATTCACCATACTAATGGAAAAATCTGGATTCTTTGGACTGAAGAGACGGATTGTCAGATCTTAGATATGTCTGATCAACACATCTCTTGTGAGCTCAGTCATATTATGGCTCCTCAAAAATTCATTGTCACTTATTTTATGAAAAATGCAAGGATAGCCTTAAAAACCTATATGGTTCAAGATGTTGAATCAAGATAACACCCCTTCCCGGGGACTTCAATGTTATCTCTTCTCCTGAAGAAAAGTTGGGGGAGGGGTTCCTTATAATATGAACAAAAGCTTTGAGTTTATTAGTGTCATTGAAGCCTTTGGGCTTATAAAACTAGGATTCAGTGGGCAAAATTTTACTTAGTACAATCTGAGAGGCATCTTTTTCAGTATTTGGAAATAGCTAAACAGAGCTATAGTGAATGAGAAATGGCTATAAACAATGCTTCACACTTCTATTACTCATCTACCTTCACTGGGCGCTGATATTGTCCTCTTCTTATAGAAATGGTTGAGAAGACTAGCAATCCTATGAGATATTTTAAATTCTTAAATTATTAGACTGGTCATCCTTCTTTTTTATAAATTATCATCATATCATCATCATACATAACTAAAAGTGGGAAGATCCAGACTCAAAGTTAGATTAACTTTTTACTCCTACCCCGTTATTTATTTATCCTTATGTCATTACATATTATTAAATATTAATCTTAATTACATAAAGGTTACATTAAAAGTCCAGCAACTATAGTTTATAAAGTAAAGTTTAATACTAATCAACACACCAAGTGAATAATATCAAATGCACTGAACCGAATAAGTAATGGATGATTTATTTGTGAGTAATTATTAGCTTATTTCCTTAATAGTAAGTAGAATAAAACCTTTTCTAATTCCAAAAATTTATTAGTTTGAAGCTTCTACATGTTATATGGATGATTGGTTCATCTACCAATAATTATTAGAGAGTACTTTCTTAATAGTCATTTAGGATATAACCTTTCCTCATTCCAATATTTATTACTTTGAAGCTTCTATCTTGGATTACCATTTTGCTTTTGTATTAGATTAAAACATTATAAAATATTTAATTAATTAAATATTAAATAGTAAACTTATCGTAAACCTTAAAATTTTCTAGCTTTAATTATTGATCATTTCATCTTCTACCATTAAACTCATGATAACAACACTATGCTTCACACCTTTTATCTCAATTTCAGTATAATTAAGGTTTAACATGGACATCATAATATCCTTAATTATCATCCGAAAATGTTTCTTGTTAGAATTTTCTTAGTTATTATTGATCAATTATCAGTTTTTGCATTAACAATTTTCTCCAACAACCTTTTCCTATTTTTGCATTATGATAGTCTACAAAGGTATGCAATAAATTTTCTCATCATCTTTATTCTGCCAGGAATTTTTCATTTTCCAGGTATATCTATTGTATTATTAGTTTTTGCATTAATAGTTTTCTCTTGTAACCTTTTTCTATTTTTACATTATAATACTCTATAGAAGTATGCAAATAAATTTTTTGACCATCTTTATTCTGCAAGAAATTTTTATTTTCAGGTATATCTATTATTTATATATACATATGTGTGGCTTAACTCTCAAAGTTGATATGTTTAGCAGTATGTTTCTTGATATTATCTTTGAATTGGAATTATTTGACCCAACTTTTTAAGTTAATCTTTTGATTCATATAATTAATTTGCACCTATGGAAACAAAGATAAGATAGAATGGTCAAAAATCATGGACAATGAGGTATTAGAAATTTTTTACTAACGAGATTGATGTTCGTCAAAATTCTTTTATTTTCTCAATTTAAAAAATAGTGTATAAAATAAGAAGAATGCAATTCAAATAAGCTCAAAATTTGAAAAACATTCTTATATTTGCTATTTCAGCAATTACACAAATCAAATCAAATTTGGTAACACAAGACTTTAAAGATGCTAAAAATATCAATTTTTTTTTTTAAATAAAGATATTTCCTCATATACACATCATAAATTCCTTCTTGATGCATCTGATTAAGTTAGTTATGAGTTACTATTAGTCTCTATAATATATTAAGACAATTTTATTATCTATATCTTATTATTTGATTAAGAAAGAATTTCTTTACATCTCAAAACATAATTTTTGATATAATATGCAAGTAATTTCTTACTTTTTAAAAAAAAAAATCATTGAGATAAGGTACAGGCAATATATGTTTATTATGCCTTATTTGCATTTTTTTTTAAACAAAAAATATATATTTCTTCTTCACGTCGTTGCTAATTGCATAAAAGGTTTTTACATGCATTGATTAATTTTTCAAGTGGGATTCGTCAACATGTTCATACTATTAGGGAATATATTGTCTTAATTAGCTTCATATATTTATTGTTTGACGAAAAATGTAAATGTCCCACTTTTATGTTATTGTTATTTAATAAAAGTAAATGATAAAATTAATATCGTTAGTTTCATCTCTTTTTTTTTTTCACAACTAAAGTTTTCAATATAACTTTTTAATACAAAAATAATAAGGACAAACGTGTGATGCACATTCCCAAGGATTAGTAGTTGAAAATTGCTAAAGTAGGAACATTGAAGGCAATATCAATCCTATGGGGAATTTTCATCACAAAATGAAAAGGTTGGCTACCACCCTCAACTACTGGTCTAGAAATGAATTAGGGGACGTATATGCCAAAGTAAAGGAGTTTGAAAAAAAGTACGAGCAGCTGATGAGGAGCTTATTGTCAATGAATCTAATCATAACAGAAAAAGGTTGCATGCTGCTAATGCTGAATATATAAGATTCCTTAAAATGGAAGAATCTATATTGAAACAAAAGTCTCAGCTCCAATGGTTTAAGGAAGGTGACATGAACTCTAAATACTTTCCTGTAGTGAATAGAGAAAAGAGAAGAAGGTTGTACATCTATAAAACCTAAGATAAAGATTGTGATTGGATTGAAGGGGATCAAAATATTGCTAATACTGTCTGTGATCACTTCCATCAAATCTTCACAGGTGAGGAGAAGACTATTCAAGAAGATATTCTAAATTACATCCGTAGATTAGTATCTGAGGATCAAAATGGGGCCCTTAAAGAATTTCCAACACTGGAAGAACCAAAATATGTAGTTGTTTTCAATGAATCTAACTTTGCTGCTAGCCCCGATGGTATGAATGACCTATTTTTTCAAGCCTATTAGAATATTATCAATAAGGACCTGCTTACTGTTGTTTAATTCATTTTAAGTGGTCACCTTGTGCCCAGTTTCTTTTTGCACACATGTTTGGTTTTATTCCCAAAAGTAGACCATCCTAATAATTTTCAGAGTTTGGACCAATTATCCTTAGCAAATTCACTAATAAAATTATTTCCAAACTATTTTGCCTTAGATTCTCTCCTTGTCTCACCAACCTTATTTCACTCGGCCAATCTGATTTTATGAAGAATAGAAACATTTTTGAAAATATCAAGCTGGATCAGGAAATTATTCATCATATCAAGAAATCTATATTGGGGGGAGTGTATGAAATGTAGTTATCAAGTTAGATATGGCCTAGGCCTATGATAGAATCTCCTTGTCCTTCATTTGTCTAATTCGTAGAAGAATCGAGTTTGGTGAGTTCTTCATTGATATGACCTGGAGGATAATGTCGAACAACTGGTATTCGGTGATTATGAATGACTTAAGGAATGGTTTCCTTAACCAAGGTGATCCTCTGTCACCAACCCTATTTATTTTGAGGTGCTGAGGTACTTACCAAACTGATGAACAAGCTCCACCTTGATCCTCAGTATCATGGTTTCTATATGAAGAAAATAGGCCCTAAAATAAATCATCATAGTTTTATCGATGATGCAATCATTTTCACTTTTGGTAGGAAAACTTTTCTGTGTCTTATTATGAAAAATCTTGCTAAGTATGAAGAGGTTACCGGATAGAGGATCAACAAGACTAAAATATTTTAAAAGATCCAACCTCATCACTAAAAAGTGGCATACTGGTTAATCCTTAACATAAAAGCACCTTGTGGCTAACAAACACAAAATGGGAGCTCAAATCCAATGGAAAATCAATTCTAGCGCTAGTTTATTTTGGTGGGATGATTGGTTGGGCATTGGTCCACTAGTAGACTTCAAAAATGATAATATCAAGCCTAACAATATTAAGGTCTACTCTTTCATGATCAATGTACAGTGGGATGATAGAAAATCAAGCTAATTACTCCACCTCAACTAGTTCATCTTATTCTAGTTTTACAAGTGCACTATAATCCTTATATTCAGGACATACCAATCTAATGATAAGTTTAATTGCTCTTCATCCAAGGTTATAATAATAGAGAAGAAAGCCAAATATCCCATTAACTCTTATATGTGGCATAAATCTATACCCTTTAAAGGTTTTTTCCATTTAGGAAGAACTATTAGGGGTAAGTTGCCTACCAATGAGAAAATTGTCATCTTTGGTCAAAATCCTGTCCAATGCTATTATTGTTATACACTTGCCAAGGAACTATTGAACATATATTACTAACATGCCAGTTTTCCAAGCACATATGGACCTTCTTTGCTAACTCTATAGGTATTAGCAAGGACATTATCCCTCTGAGAAATCTCTTAATGAGATGGTGGACTACTAAGGCTAATAATAAGGCTCATAGACTCATTTTCAGTCAACACCCATTTTCGTTATGTGGAATCTATGGAAGAATATATATTCTATTAAGTATGGTGGAAAAAAAATTCAATTCTGCTATAGTTAGATACCAAGTTTTAAGAGACATTTCCAATCTCTTAACAACATCTTTCCCCCAAATCTCATGACCTCTAAGTTGGAAAGATTGATCTAGCTAACTGAAAGTTGCACCTATGACACCAAAGTTACCAAGGTTTGCAGGAAGAAGCATCCAAGAGATATGATTAAGCTCAACACTAATGGCAGTTCCCTTCAGAATCCACTTATGATAGGAGATGGAGGCATACTCAGGGACAATCAAGGTGAATTCTTTTTTTCCTTTGCTATTCCACTTGGGAAAGGTACCAACAACTAGGCTGAACTGGAATCAGCTCTAGTTGGTCTATCATGGTACCTATAGTAGGTACACACGAGAGTTATCCTAGAAATTGACTCCGAACCCTTAATGAAATGGATCAATCTACAAATCACCCTCCTTGGCAAATACAGGCAAACCTGACCAAGCTTCACCATCTCATTAAATAGTTACAGTTCTTTGAGTGCAGTCACACTTTAAGGAAAGCAAAATATGTAGCAGATACTCTATCCAAGCACAACCACAAGTACAACACTTCCCAGGTTTTCTTTTCCATCCACCAAATGCCTAAAGAAGCTATAATTTATCTATACCTTGAAAAGTTGGAGATGCCAAATTTTATAAGAAGGAGGATTACGAGAACCAAGAAACCTCCTTGAACAATGTTACTGATCTTAATTTTGATTTTCTTTTTATTTCTCTATTGTAAAGGGAGAGTTTCCCTGGTTTATGCTTTTTTAGAATGATGTAAAGAGAGGAGTCCTCTCTTTGGATTAGTTCTAGGTTAGTATCCTTTTGTACGGGAATAAGGTGACTAACCTTAGTATGTTGGATTACTTAGGAACCAACCTAGGTTGGAGGTAAGGTTTATGTCCCCCTTCTTGAACTTTTGTTTTGATTGTTAATGATGAGGCCTAGGGGTGTTGTTTAGCCCCTGATCCACCCAAAAGTCATTCAAATAAAAAATATATTTGTTTTATGAAGTGAAGCTAGTAATTTACTTATTAATACAAGCATATATACAATTCATACGAAAATCTAATTATTATTTTGCATACTAGTAAAATATTTCGTGATAATTTCCATCATTGTCTATGTCACTACAAGATAACTCCCATCATAAAACATTATTGTTTATTTATGCCATGAATTTCTTTTTTCCGCATCCACTATATCTTTTTCCATGAAAAATAGTCATCGAAAATGAGAATAATTTAGAAGAGTAAGCTTTATTGATGAGTTTAATTAATTAATGTGCATTTTCTATTTACATAATATATATAATTGAAGGATTTTGTTGGATTTATTTCTATTAGAGTGTGAATCAAAGGTACCAAATCAAATTCTGTCATATATATTAGAATGAAGAAAGTGTCCATTTAACTTATAGACTAATCCTACAGCAAAATTCTTACATTAATAAAGTCATTAAAAAGATATATAATAATTAATTTGCAATAAAATGAAATAAGACTGCAAATCGCATCCGTTTATTCAAGGATCATGAATTTTATTATAGGACCAAAGGGAATTGTAGTTGTTTTAGTGAACTGCTCCAGCTGAGTTTATGAGTAAATGAAATCAAGGTTCATGTAACATTTTTCGAAAAAAGAAAAGGAGAAATTTGATCCAAACTATACATTGTTGACTCAAATTTGTGAACATTTTCTAAGCATTCACAAATTTCAAACAACAACAATATACCCAGTGGAATACCATAAGTAGTGTTTGGGGAGGGTCAAATATACGGAGACCTTACCACTACCTCACAGAGGTAGAGAGGTTATTTCTTAGCAGCCCTTGTCTCAAAAACCCATAAGCAGAATAAACTAGATATGGAGAAAAAGGGAAAAGGAAATTAAAAGAAAGAAGGACTAATAACGAAAATAAAACCATCAACACATCAAAAGAAAGAAAAGAAATGTAAATAGTCATAGATTTATTCAGCAATTTTACAAAATGAAATTCCAAGAGTTAAAGGGGGAAAAACATGCATACCTCGACTCTACTAAAAATTAGGTTGCGTTTGGAGGAAATAATAGTGAAGTTGAGAAATGAGGCAAAGATATGTAACACCAATAATATTTATATTGCTATGCAATCTTTTTCATCTTTAACATTGAATTTATAGTACTTAGCAAATAAATTTGATTATGGTAATCATTTATACATTTAATGTTATTATATCTCGATTTGAAAGTTGTGTAAAGATTTTCTAATTAATTCTTTCATAAATGCAAATGTCACAATTTGATTTCTCAAGTCATGATGGTGTCTTACAATAACCTATTGATAGACAAGCGAACCTGTAACTTGAAATTGTAAGTAATGGGCATTGGGGAAAAAACTAATAAAACTTAGTAGATAAAATAACAAAGAGGGGCAAGTACAAGACCAACTGAAAATATATAACTACAAAATACAAGAATCCCTCCCAGAACTTGAAAGTCACTAGTACAGAGCTATTATATTCACAAAATAAGGAGTACAAGTCCCAAAAGTGGACCAAAATATACAAAGGTCTTGCTAGTCCCAAATTATGTACAAAGATGGGTAAATAAGCTAAAGGAGACATAATGATCAAAAAGCACCAAGTGCTCACTTTGGTCTCCGGTGTGGGCTGCTGCAAGCTCGATCTATGTCTGCTGGTGGCTGGTGCTCAACCTGCATGACGAATAGACATGCAATATGTAGTATGAGCACCAGATAAAAGGGTGACCTGTAGCTACCATAGGCCGACTAAGCAAGGTAGATAAAAACAATATGAAAAGAAGGAATCAAACCTAAACGAGAGTCTGATATCAATATTTAAGACAACAAAAGAGCAGTAGTAAAGACGGTGAGTATGGCTATAGAATCTACACTAGCTATGCCGGATCGGGATACACATAAGCAGTTTAAGTGAAACTCGAACGGACCCTCATAAACTCAATGAGTGCGAAGAATATGTAAACTAAAGTAACCAGCGAAAATTGAGGTAGAGGTGTTACTTAAGTTATAAAATTTAAAAAGGTGACAACTTTGACTAGGCAAGGTCAAAGTTATCCTTAATTAGGGATTAAGTTGATTTAATTTAATTTGGGGGGAAAATGTATAATTTATAACTTTAGCAACTACTTGTTTAAATTCAAAAACTTATTTAATCTTTATAATAAAATTTAAAAAACAAAAAGTCTTTTCAAAATTACACCCCTTCAACTTCCCACCTTCAAAACCCACGATCAGAAAAAAGGTTTTTTGGTTTTCTTCTTGAGGTTCTTCATCTTCATTTCTTCTTCTCCTTTCTTTCTTTCTTTCTTCTTCACTCCCTTTGCCATTTTCGTCGTCGTCAGCATCCCAATTGTCACTGTCATCGTCGTTAACTTCGTCCATGCCATCTTGGCCATCGTATCGTCAAACTCGTCTTCCTTAAAGGTGAGATTTTGCTTATTTTTCCACAGCTATAATTTTTTTTAGTTGTACAAATAATTATTTAGGTTTAGGAAGATGAAAAAATATGTATTTTGCTCTAATTTCTACTTGGTGTTGTTTTATTTGTTGTTGTACTTTTTGAATAGAATTTCGGGTATGGGTGCTCTTATTTTTGTAGTTGTTTTGAGGAAAATACTTGATTGGTTGGTTGATTTTGGGTATAGGTGTCGTTGGTGTTGTTTGATTTTTGTTATTGTAGTCATTGTGAGTTTTGAGAAAAATATTGGGTTGGTTGGTTGATTTCGAGTATGAGTGTTGTTGTTTAATTTTTGTTGTTGTAGTCATTGCGAGCAAAATATTGAGTTGGTTTGGTTGATTTCGAGTAGGGTTCACAACAATTGTTGAAGTATTACAACAACTGCGTAATTGGGTATGGGTGTTTTTTGTTGTTTGATTATTGTTGTTGTAGTACTTTCTGAGAAAAAATGTTGGTTGATTTTAAAGTATTGATCGTAACTATTGAACTAACTAGAACAACTGTTGTGGTTGTTATTTTTTTGTTGATGATATTTGATTTGTTGAACTCTTTAAGGATACACTTTTAGGTATGTGGGTGGTTTAGTTGTTTGGTTGTTGTTGTTGTTGTCCTTTTTTTGGAAAAAAGAGCACATATTGTTCATATAGAGTGGTTCTTAAGCATTGATTTTTCTTGTGCTTATTGAGAGTGATTGACCAAACTAATAGATAATCTCTATTTTGTGACATGATTATCTACTTAAATGGCATGACCAAAACGAAGAAATTGTGGACCCGACGATGCTCCTACTAAAGCTTCCAGAAAGAGGCTCATTTTATCAGAAGATGAACAAGAGGATGTTCAATCACAGCAACAACTGGCATATTTTATTGAAGAACTCAATGCCTAGGCTGGTGTTGGTGCCGGTGCCAACCTCACAGATGCTAGATAGAGTTCCTCAGTTGTTGCATCCACTCCAACAATTGCTGTGCACAGTACCCCAACTATTACACCAGTACATCAGCTGCTTGATCAAGTTCAACAGCTGCTGGTGCCAGTACCTCAGCTGCTGAGCCAAGTTAGACAGCTGGTGATGACAGTTCCTTAGATGCTGCAGGGATTCACATAGTTGTTGAACAAAGTTCCTCAGATGCTGCACCAAGGGACACAGCTGGTGAAGACAGTCCATCAGCTGTTGCAGAGACCATCCCAACTGTTGTTGATATTCCCTTAGGTGCTACAGACATTGCCACAGTTGTGGCTTTTACGTATAATGATTATGGGTTTGAGATGCCTAGATTTTTGAATCAGGATAAAAGTGGTAATATAGGAATAAAATCTGAAACTGGGAAATCATTTTCTGATTTTAAAAAATTTTTATTGAAGGAAGACTTGGAGTCCTATTTTAAGTCTACGATATTTGGGAAGTTATACGTAGACATAGGTGAAGGCAACACCCCCAGATTTCAAATGAAGCGGATGTATCAGCTTCTTCATCGTTGGATTAGTAGTAAGAATGATTTTTTGGTCAATTTTTGTGGCATGTCTATTTGTTTTTCCATGAGATAGTTCACTACTGTGATCGGGTTGAACTGCCACGTACCTCCTCCTCCTCCCTCCCAATCCAAAAAGGCAAAGAAGACTTATAAACAAATGTGTGAAGCAATGAAGAAGAAACATTGTAAGTCAAAAGAGATGCTTGAATTGTTGCGGTCAAGTAAAGTCAAGATGAGAGTGAAGAATTCCCTGTGTCTGGTTTACTTTGTCCATTAGTTTCTTATGAGTAGAGATCTAGGGACTAATGCGATGGACTTTCTGTTCGAGCAAGCAGCCGACTCGGATGCATTTTGTGCCTATCCTTGGGATCGAGATAGCTATGAATTCACTATGTAGTATCTGGGGAAGGCGGCGACATCGACCAAAAATTGTCAAATATATATGGTCCGTGGGCTTTTACGGTAAATTTTATTTTTTAATTTTTGTTGTAATATTTTTTATATTTATTTTTTATATTTATTTATTATATTTATTTATTATGTTAATTAATAATATTTTATAGCATTGATTTATTTAGGCTTGGGCTTTTGAAGCCATTCCTCACATCCGAAAAATATTCAAAGCGTTAGATGAGGAAGTATCTTATCCGAGACTTCTCCAATGGTTGGCGGCGCCAAACAATACTAAGTCAAGGTGCACAACTCTTTGATCCACTGAAGGATGAGGTAAGTGTTGCAAAAGCTATTGTCTGTTAACTTTAAAAGTTGCTGTAATTTTGAAATGACTGTTGTCTTATCATATTTTAGTATTTTTATTGTTAAGATAATTTTATTTAATCTGTAGATCATTTATCCATGGCTAATCCCGACTGAAAGTAAGAAGGAGATGGACTTTTGGACGAGATTTGTGCCACTCAAGCAGAAAGAGGAAGATCTGAGGATTGTGAGGTTGGGTGACAGATTTGGCCGGCATAACGACCATCAAAAGGGATTAGTTGTTGTTGTTAGTGCTGGTGATAGGGTTCGTGTTGATGCTTGGGCAGGTGGTGATAAAAGTTTTATTGGGAGTAAATGCCAAAGAAACTGCTGCTGGGGAAGAAGCAGCTATGGGTTATATAGGAGGACTTTCTCCTCTTAGTGGTGGAGCTGATTTTGGAACTCCATTCATCATTAATAGATCTGATTGCCTGGGTGGTGGTACATCTAAGACACCTTGTAGTACTTGTGGTTGTGAAACTTGGAACGAGAGGAAGAATAAGATGATGAAAATGATGGTGTCACATAATGAGAGAATGGATAAGATGGAAATAATACTGTCATTTCAGGAAACCTTGAATACTGTTCTATCCAAAAGAGGTGTCATCTCATCATCAAGATTTGTTTCACCGTATACTCCTATTTGCAAGCAAAGGAGGAGAAAGCAAGTTTCTAAAGTAGTTATGAGCGCAAGAAAAAGGGCAACAAGTGATAGGAAGGAGCAGCAGGCAACAGTGATTGGAGAGGAGCAGCAAGCATCAGCTGTAATGGTGGAGCAGTAAGCAGTAGGTGCTACAGAGAAGTAGCAAGTAGCAGCAAGTGCTACAAAGAAGCAGTAACCAACAACATCTATGGAGGAGCAACACCCAGTGTGATGATGTTATTTATAATATTTGTTATTAGGTTGGATGATGTTTATTTAATGTTTGGATAATAGGTTTATTTCATCTTTGGATAATGGGTATTTTTAATGTTTGAATGATGGGTATTTTTTTTTATTTCTAGACTTTTGGGGGATGTTGATGATGGATATTTATTTTATGAGCATATGCATTTTTTTTTATTTTTCTGGATTTTTTGGACTGTTGACGGTGGATATTTTATGTTATAGAAATATCTCCTTTTTTTTTTATAGAAATATATCCT